>JADRCD010204285.1:2525-13460 GCA_019843815.1 Montemys delectorum | reverse complement strand
CATTTGTGTTGGATGTTGACTAACTTAATTTTGTGTGGTGGAGGGGGATGTGATGGGAGGGGATAGGATAGGAGGGGAAGGAGGGGGTGATAGGGGGTGAGAGTGGGGAGCCAGGGGGTACACAGGGGGACCACACCTATTTTAAGTTCCTGAGTGCGGTGACCTTGTCATTTCCAGAATACACTCTATTACAACAGCTCTCCCTGACCTCTGGCTATTCTAATCTTCCTATTCTCCTGTCTCCTAAGCCCTGGAGAAGGGGCATGCTATTTGGATAACCTGTTGAGGCCTGAGGATTCCCTAGTTGCTTCTCCTCTACCATCTGACAAATTGTGAGCCTCTGTGTTAGTCACCATCTACACAAAAGGAGCAATACTGGTGATCACTGAAAAGCAGTCTTACCTGATGGAGTCTTGTATAGCTCAAGCTAGCCTAGATTTTACTATGTAGCTGTGGATGACCTTGAACTCTGGTCCTCTCTACCTCTCCTAAGTGCTAGCATTTAGAGCTGTGCTCCTCCAAACTTGCCTCTCCAGTCTTGGCACCCAATGATAACCCATAAGAGTAACCTCTTCCATGGTCTCTTCCCTACAGTCTTATGTGATCGGGACCTGCCAAAGATCTTAACCATTTCTACAAAGAGAAATCAATTACTCACTGACTTCTGGAGAACATATTAGAACAAGCCTCTTCTATAAATTCTTCTTTAAAAAAAAAAAAATTAGCTATACAACGACAACAAACCCCTGGCTTCAGTTGGCTTTTCTCTCTCTTTGAGCGCTGAAAAAATCAAAGATAAAAATAAGTTTCATCAATGCCATTTGCCTGCGGCTCACCTTCCCGTGAGTGCAGGAGACGGGTAGGCTGGAGAAAGGCTAATAAAATGTTTCAATGACTTCTGAGGGATAAGCATCTCCAGGCACCGTCAGAATGAATAATGGCAGGGCCGTGCTTCAAGCTCTGAGAAGAGGCATAGCTATCCAAAAATCTCAATGAATACAAGCCATGCTAATTGTAGCTCTCCGCGTCTTTCTCTGCGGCTCTGCTGGTGGGGATGGGTCAAAACGAGGAGTTTTAGATCCATGCTGTCTCGTCCAGATGAGCATGGAGGGAAATAGAATATCCTACTCAGCTGGGGTCACTGCCAGACCCTCCTGTGCACACGTTAGTCAGCTAAGAACCCTGGGAAGCAAGTAAGAGAATTCTGTTTAAAGTTGCTCAAGAAAAATAAAATCGGACATGAAAATTCAGGACTAACCTATCTAAGGAAGGCATGTTGGGAGGTGTCAAGAAGAGCTAAAATCATCAGCTCTAGATGCCTGGGGCTCTTATTTTCTTCCCCTCTGCTTCCACCCTGGGGAGGTTTTTCTACCAACCTCTGCTCCTCCAGGACCATGGGAATAATCTGCCTGTTGCAATATTGTAAAGTGTAAGCTTGCTGCTAATTCTTCATTCATTCAGAAATACACAGGGATCCTGTTGTGGGTACTTGGAGATCAGAGGGCACCTAGTGGGAGTTGGTCTTCTCTTTCTACCATGTGGGAGCCAAGTATCAAACTGAGGTCATCAGACTTGGCAGCAGTCGGCTTTACTTTCCATGTTAT
This sequence comes from Montemys delectorum, assembly GCA_019843815.1. NCBI lineage: Eukaryota > Metazoa > Chordata > Mammalia > Rodentia > Muridae > Montemys > Montemys delectorum. The sequence continues at coordinate 11,856 of JADRCD010204285.1, read as the reverse complement.
CTCACTAGCCCACGATTCAAATAACACTCTCCTTGCTATCCTATAAGGAGATAGCACAATAAAACCACAGAGAGTGTGTACCAAGTATACCTCGTAAAAGTCCTTTAGAAAGAGGGGTTGGGGGCTCAGAACAGAACAGGAATAGTAATTAGCATATGAAATGGGAATGTAGGGAGGTGTGAGTGTAGTAGGGAGGTGTGAGTTTCCAGATCTAAGGCAGGGGGTTGGCTTAAGGTTGCTTGTATTCTAATGCTAATTTGGGGGCCCCAAAGACTGTTTGCCCCCAGAGAGTCCACATATAACCTTTGGGACCTTGCCCCCAAGTTAATTCTGATTGGTGAAGAAAGATGCCAGCAGCCAATAACTGGGGAGAAGAGACACCAATGGGGTGAAGTTTGGCTGGCTTGGGAGTAGCAGGGAGAAGCCTCTATGGGATAGAAGAATGCCCAGGGGAGGAGCACAGAGAGGCACCATGGGCTAGGGGTCAAAAGAACTTGGGCCAGTGGGCTGTCCGGTTGGAGTTATGAGCAGCCCAGATGAAACATAGTAAGTAATAACTTGGGTTATTCTAACAACCTGGAGAGTAGGCAGCTGCCCAGCTACTAAGGAATATTAAAATATAAAGGCTGTGTGTGTGTGTGTGTGTGTGTGTGTGTGTGTGTGTGTGTGTGCGCGCGCGCGCGTGCATGGGTGTGTCATTAAAGAACATAAATGGTTTAAGGCACATTGAAATTTTTTTTTAATTTTTTTTTTTTTTTTTACTACAATCTACCTGTTGATTTTGATCGGAAGAGAGACTGATGAGGGAAGAGAATTTCCAGCTTGTTGCAGCTCAGAGAGCATGTAGGCTAAACACAAGGAGAGGAGAAAGTCCCAGGCCTAGTTTCCCTCCCAGTGCTGGATACTTATTAGACCACTGCCCTAGGCCAGTGACCTCACAAGGAACAGGAAATGAAACCAAATAATAATTGTGTGTCCTGTGACACTGGGGATGTGATTTGGAGGACTGTGCTTTAGGCAGACCGTGAGGGGGAATGTGAGGAAGGGGTTTGAGTTGAAAGTAAAGACCGAAGGGAAGAATCCAGTCATAGCTGTGGCAGTGTGGTAGGATGACCCTCCTATGGGATGCCTTGGCAACAGGTAGGTATCTCTAGCTAGAGAGTGACTCACAGAACCTCACCGACCCTCTAGCATCTGTGTGGCTCAGAGGTATTCCTTACATCCAGCCAACAGCTCTTCTCTGGATGGCTTTCATGGGTGGCCTTGATGGCTTCCAATGGATGGCCTACAGTTGTAGATCCCACCTCCACCATCAGTTGCAAATGCAAGGGGAGGAACTTGCCCCCCCCGAAGAAGTAGAGTGAGCGTCTTCCCTGGACACAATGGAACATGTCTGTACCCAGTTTGGATCAGGGAAACACCCTGTCACATCTGTCTGGGTTCTACATTGATTTGAGGGCCCACTACCTGATTGTCCCTCTTTCCTACAGAGCAGAGGGAACATCTGCCACAGGTCATTAAAAATACATCTTCTTTCCTTCTTGACAAAGACAGAAAAAAAAAAATCTAAATGCGCAGCTTGTGAGCAGTGGAAACGGCATGAATGCTTAATTAATTCCATGTGCCTTTTTCATTTCATTTTCTATACCAAAGACCCTGTGTTTTGTAAGCATTTACTAAATAGCACCCAGAGGTGCAATAGACTGTTTAGGATGAATGCCAGAGATGAGATGGGCAGATGACAGGTATGGGTGGGAAACACCGCCACACCAGGGACTGTGAGGATAGCATCTCTCCCATCGCAGATCTGCTTTCTCCCTCTGCAAGCAAGGCTTACCAGCCAGTCGTTTTGAGCCTTTTGTCTACCTCAAAGCAAAATCCCATCCATAAAAAATGGAACTAGTAACTGTAGTATCAAGCCAAAATTAAATTCCCAGGCTATCTCAGAAGGTGAAAATGCAATAAAGCTGCCAGGATTCGAGGAGAATTCATACTTAAAATGACAAGCCAAGAGAGAAGTGTTTCACAGAGATGGAGGGACCCAAGACATATGGACTCTGATTAGAAGGAAGAGTCAGGAAAGGGGAGAGCTGGGAGCTAACATAGGTGACCCTAAAATACAATTGCACACTGTACAGTTTCCAAGGCCATTAAAGAAAGTAGCTTAGGGAGGCACCCTGCAATTTTTCTTATTCGGAAAAAAAAAATCTGATTTTATCAGAAAGTCAAACTCATTTCTCATCTAAAACCTTCCAGATTTCTCAAAAAAAAAAAAAAGTCACAGAATATGTAGAAAGCAAGGTAAAGCCTAGAGGCTAGTTTTATGTTGTAATTCTTTTTATTTTAATTGTCTTATGATGATTGGGCTCATTGATGAAATAGAACAAGATTTAGATACTGTACATGGCCACATCATAGTCAATCTTGTATACACCACAAATATCAATCACCAATCAATCACCAACTCCTTTATGCTGAGATTCGTTTTTTTCACTGTGAAATACACAAAGCCAGAACCAACTACAATCTCCCTTTTGTGTTGCAGAGCACCAGAACTTAGAACCAAAGCATTAATCATTCGGATGAATAAAGACAGTGTGGTATGTCTACGAAGTGAAATACTATTCAACCATGAAAAGAACCAGACTAGGTATTTTATGGAAACATGTTTGGTCCTGATGAATAAAATATATCTGCCACAGGAAGGCCTTGCATGGTCTCATCGTCTGTGGAGGCTGGGGATCCAGATCTCACAAGGAGAGTGTAATTAGTATCGAGCAGAACTCAGTTATAAACTCAGCACGGACTGACTGACACCCCTGTGGCATACGTGTCACCACCATGTTGGCTGTCTCACAACCTAACTTCCAACCATTTTGTGAAAGTCCCCCATAAGTCTGTGACTTATCATTCATCATTCTGTTCAACTATAATCTGTGCTGCACCTTAGATTTTGCAAGCACATCTCTCTCCTTTCAGGATCTGTGATTTTTCTAAATACAAATGATAGACACATGCACGTTAGTTAGGGGGACTGAGCTGGGGAGACGGTTGAGTCAGTCAAGTACTTGCTGAACAGCAGAGAGAATTCCGCAGCACCCACTCACAATGCAATGGTGCAAGCCTAGACCCCAGGACTAAGAAGGGAGAGACAGAAGAATCCTAGGGTGCTGTTAATTAATTAGTCAGCAAAACTCAATTAGGAAATCTCAGATTTGTTGTGAGATTCTATGTCAAAAAATTAAGTAGAAAGGCTGGAAAAATGGTGCAGTGGTTAAGAGCACTGGATAATACTGCTTAGAACATGGCTTCAGTTCCCAGCACTCACATGATAGCTCACAATCATCTGTAAATCCAGTCTCAAGGGAGCCAGCATTTTCTTTTGACCTCCCAGGCACCAGGCATGCATGTAGGTCATATATATATATGTGTGTATATATATATACATATATATGTGTGTGTGTATATGAAATTATATATATGCAGATAAATACTCACATAGTAAATAAAAATAAATAAAGCTTGAAAAAAAATTTAAAAAGTGAAGAGTGATTGAGAAAGACATTCAATGTTGACCTCTGGCCTCCACAGGCACAAACACACACATGTGAATGCACAGGTACATATGCACACAAATATGAACACACAAGTACATGTGTATACACATACACACACAGGTACACATACACATGTATGAACACATAGGCATATATATACACACATATATGAACACACAGGCATAGATACACATATGAACACACAGGTACAAATATGCACACATATGAATACACAGGCACATGTATGCACACGTATATGAACACACAGGCACATATAAGTCACACATGGCACAAAGAAAAGTAAAATCAAAGTAGAATGTAGAACTACAACTCGACTCGGAGACTTGGGTCAGTGAAGAGACATCCAGAGGGAGGCCTCCCACAGACTTAATAAGACCCCACCCATGGGGGTCATGAGCGATAGTCAATTCTCAGGGCCTAGGTTATCCCAAGTTTTATTCACTCTCTGTTTCAGTGGGTGAAACCAGAGCCTCTATTGGCTGCACCAAGTCTGTAATATTATAATGTGGACTCTGAAATAAAACTGAAATTTTTTATGCTATTTGCCTAGTTCAGAGTCAGAACTGTATCCCGGAGATTACAGCAGGTACGCAAACAGAAGAACCCCAGATTCAGCTGTTTTAAACAAATAGATACTGTTAGCTCACTGAGGGCAAAATCGTGACTCCAGATTTAGCTGGATCTGGTGCACACATTGCTATCCCACAGCAGCTGCTGGACTCTTTGTCCCGTGTGACGTACGCTCGGGTGGGGAGCATGCCACATCCCACAGCCTACACAAATTCACACATGCAGAAAGAAAACTAGCATCTTTTCCTGGTCCTGGTGTGGGCATTTATCAGGCCTCCGTGCATCGCCCCCTGGTTCATAGAGCAGTCTGTGTAGCTGGGAAGATCAGCTATATTGGGGGTCCCCCCTTCTCCTTACTCAGATCTTGGAGTATCCTCCTTGACCCTCCTCTGAGTCAGCAGGAAAGTGAGTGACAGCTTAAGCAAAGGATCTTAGCAAGGAGGAAACACTGATCCACAGGGTCTCATAGCGTCCCAAAGAGCAGGGACCTTGTGTAATGCCTTGCTCAGTCCCTGGTTCCTATAGTATTGAGCTCCACACATAAATGCTACTCAATAAATTGATGATAAAATGAAAGAAGAGGGGGATTCATTATAGTTTTCCAAAGCAACAAGGCCTAGCTCCACAGGACATTCATGTCCCAACTTCATGGTAAGCACAAAGCATCTGCTGCATAGCGCGCGCGCGCGCGCACACACACACACACACACACACACACACACACACGTGCACACGTGCACACGTGCACACACACACAGACACACACATGCACACACACACACATGCACACAGACACACACGTGCACACAGACACATGTGCATACAGACACACACGTGCACACACACACACACACATACACACACACACATAGACACACACACACACACACGTGCACACAGATACACACACACACACACACACACACACGAGTCCTCTCCATCAACAGAAGCTACATTATTAGCAGGCTTTTATGTGGTTATGACTGCCTTTATTACTTATGTGTGTCAAGTGTAAAATGTCTACAGGACTTGAAAAAGAGCAGGAACCTAGAGAGTAAAGGAAAAATAATTAATTAATTAGTTAATTAATTAAATTCAAAACAAGAAAACCAGAGAAAGGGCTGTGCAAGGGAGAACAGGGTTTGTTTGGCTTTTTTTTCCCCCTCTCCTTTCAGGTTGAAGGTGGAGATTTCCAGATACAGGGATATTTACACTCATCAATAAAATAGGGACTGTATTGTGAGGGGGAAGCCAGGAAGAGAAGTACCACACAGAAGGGTACTTTATTGGCATATACTAAGGTAGAGAAACTCTTTAGAAACAATCTTAGGTATTTGGTTGTCTTAGTGTTCTATTGCTAGGAAGAGACACAACGACCAAGGCAACTTATAAAAGGAAGCATTTAATTGGGGGGGGGGGGGGGCGGTAGGCTGCTTCCAGTTTTAGAGGGTTTAGTTCACGACTATCATGGGAGGAAATAGACAGGCATGGCGCTGGAGAAGTAGCTGAGAACTTTCCATTCTGGTCCGCAAGCAGAAAAAGAGATACTGGGCCCTGTGTGGGTCTGAAACCTATATTCTGTGCCTGTGGAGTCCATAAAAGAGCATCAGATTCTCTGGAGATGGGGTTGTGGATGGTTGTGAGCAACCACATGGATGCTGGAAACCAAACCTGGGTCCTCCGCAAAAACAGCCAGGGTTCTTCATTACTGAGCCATCTCTCCAACCCCAAGACTTTAATTTCTAGCATGTAACTTTCTGGTATGTAAAATAAGATGCAGAGGGCTGGTGGGACAGCTCAGTGGATACACAGTTGCTGAAACATCTGGACCTAGGTTCAGCTCCCTAGCATTCATTTGTAAACCGCCAGGCATGTTGGCACAAACCTACAACTCCAGTGCTGGAGGAAGAGACAGGCAGTTCCTGGTAGCTCACTGGCCAGCCAGCTCACCTCATGGGTGAGCCACAGGTTCAGTGAGACCTTGTCTCAAAAGAGAAGGTAAAAGGTCAAAGAGGGAGACATCCAACATCAACCTCTGGCTTCTGCACAGGAACACATAGGGGAACACATGGGGCCACACGCATGCTTTGGACTCTCCCTCCATCCCATCACACCCCCATATATTATGGAGGGAATATTTAATTTAAAAAAGTAAAGAAACATAATATTTGAGGGCAGAATATATTTGGATTAATAGCGACAGCAACGAGGCAGTAACCACACCAGATGAAAGGAAAAATCCAAGGTTCTGGAGAACAAAGGAGACAGACAGTAACAATCAGCCTGGTTTCTTCTGAATAATTGTTCTTCTCTCCCTCCCTCCTTTCCTCTTCAGCCTCCCCTCTTGTCCCCTCTTCCCCCGGTTCCTCTCCTTTCCTCTCTTCCTCCTCCTTGCAAAAGAGACTGTGTTCCAAACGGTTAGAGTTAACGATTATGATAGTGGGGAGCATGTCAGCAGGCAGGAAGGCACAGCACCGGATCAATAACCAAAAGCTTACATCATGATGCTCAAGTTGGAAGCAGAGAAAGAAAGCTAACTGGGGATAGTATGGGCTTTTGAAACCTCAAAGCCCACCTCCAGTGACACACCTTCCCCAACAAAGCCACACCCCCTAATCCTTCCTAAACAGTTCCACCAACCGGGGGATTGAACGTTCAAATATATGAGCCTATAGGGGAATATTTTGATTCAAACCACCACAAATGTTCATATACATAAATGTAAAATAAGTAAATCTAAACTATATTTTTAAAAGAGATGTTGCTCTTTGCTTGGTTGATCAGTTTCCGAGAGCCCCCAAGGGTCTGGGTTAGTTGACTCTATCTGTCTTCCTGTGGAGATCCTATCCCCTTTGGGCCTTCAATACTTCCCCCAACTGTTACATAAGAGTCCCCAAGCTCCAGCTGATACTTGGATGTGGGTCTCTGCATCTGTTTGTTAGCTGCTGAGCTGGGGCTATACCTAAAGTTGTTGCCTTGCTATGGAATATGTTCCCCTAACTGGGCTGCCTTGTCTGGCCTCAGTGGGAGAAGATGTGCCTGCTCCTGCAGAGAAATGAGGTGCCACTTTTAGAAGTATGTGGGGGTGGGGATGCACTGTGGGAGCCTCCACCCTCTCAGAGGACAAGGGAAGGAATGGTGGAGGGACTATAGAAAGGGATCAGAAGGGGGTACTGATTGGAATATAAAGTGAATAATTTTTTTAAAAGGGAGATGTTGCATAGATCAAAACATCTGTAACTTTTTTTTCCATAATACATTCACACTCATAGAGCAGAGGATCTCAGGGACAAAGAACAGTGGGCAGGAGCTGGGAGTGGGGCTTAGTACTTGCCTATCGTGCATGAAACAATATAATCAGTTTCTAGCCTTGTGGCAGGGCACCTGGAATCCCAACATTCAGAAAGGAAGACTGGAAATTCGAGGTCATCCTTGGCTACATAAGATGTTGAGGTCAGCATGAGCTACATGATATTCTGTCTTCAAAAGAAGATGAGTGACAAATGCCAGATGGGAGATGCAGACTGAAGTATTGTTCCCTTGTGCAAAGGGTATCCATGGCATTCTGTGATCACTGCCAGCCTGGTAGCCCCAGGGCAGCAGACTTCATTATTTCATGTGAGAACCCAGACGTCAACATTGAGAAGTGAAATGTCCCAATTTCAAACACAGTGTGGGGGAAACAAATCCTACCCACAGTCCACATCAGGACTGCAGCTTGCCATCCCACAAACCCTGATTACACTCATTATTTATGAACCAGCACTCTGAGCAATCAAGCCAATTGATGATTCAGAAAGTCTGAGCTTGCTGTCTATAAAGGCGTGGTGCCATGCCAGCTGGAAAGTTCTGAGGCCACTTTTAGAAGAACTCAGCCTCTTTTACCTCCTCCAGAGCGTCATTCTAAGTCCTTGGAAGGTCAACAGGGCTGTAGTTAGACATTTATTCTAGGGGCTAGGGAGGTGGCTCAGTAGTTAAAAGCACTAGCTGCTCTTCCAGACAAGTGGGTTTAGTTCCCAGCACCCACAGGGCAGCTCAAAATCTTCAGTAACTCTAGCTTGGTGGGATCCAATATCCTCTTCTGGTCTCCACAGGTATTTCAAGCATACAGTGAACAAACACAGAAGCAGCCACACACATGTATCTAAAAGAACATAAATTAAAAATGTATTTATAAATAAAACATGTTGAATCATAATTCACCCAGTCACACAGTTGGGTGACTTTTGGTAAATTCTCACAGCTGTGTAAACACAACCACAATCAACACATAGAATATGTTCACACACCCTGGTACTATGACCCTTGGATATCTGCATACTTAGATGGTAGCCTTCAGCTGCCTAAGTTACCTTTGTACATGCTTTTCCTTGCTATAGGACTATATAAAATTGTCCCCTGTACAATTTTATCTAAATACAACATTGTAGGACAAACTTCATTGTGCTATTTTTCTTTTGTTGTTTCATTATATGTGCACGTTTATGTGCTTGTGTGCATGTTCAAGTGTATGCATGTGCGTGCCTGTGCATCTGAACACTTGCACCTGGAGGTCAGAGATCAGCCTGAGGTGTCATTCCTCAGGAGCAGCCTACCTTGTGTTTTGATAGAGTCTCTCCCTCTCTCTCTCTCTCTCTCTCTCTCTCTCTCTGGGACCTGCAGGACTCTGACCTAACAACTTTATCATGTGAGCTATCTCCCACCAGCCTCCTCTCTTTTAGGGCTTTCTGTTTTATCTCTGCACATCAATACCTCACTCCTTCATACTTTTAAGTCTTTCTCATCCTGTATGGCTATTTGGAGACATATAATTAAAACTTTTTAAACTGAGGCCAAAGAGATGGCTCAGCAGTTAAGAGTCTGGCTTGTCTCCCAGAAGATTCAGGCTTGATTCCCAGCAACCAACAAGGTGACTCAAAATGATCTATAGCTCTGGTTCCAGGGAATCTGATGCCCTCTTCTGGTGTCTGTGAGTACTACATGCACGTAATGCACATACACACATGCAGGCAAACATTCATATACAGAAAAAGAGGAAGGAAGGAAGGAAGGAAGGAAGGAAGGAAGGAAGGGAGGAAGGGAGGGAGGGAGGGAGGGAGGGAGGGATAGAAGAGAAAGGGAAGGGAAGGAAGGAAGAAAGGAAAGGAGAGACAGAGAGAGAGACAGAGAGAGAGAGAGAGAGA
>JADRCD010204284.1:15156-31700 GCA_019843815.1 Montemys delectorum | reverse complement strand
TGGGTCACATGACTGTAGAGCCAATGGGTCACATGACTGTAGAGCCACGTCAGGGGACTGTTTGGCAGTTCTTGGTTACTGTGATTGTAAACATTCTTCCTAATATTGTACCTGGCCTTTCTGTAAAGAAGGAAAATGCCTAAAGAGACATTTATGTCCCCAATCCCAGGCTATAGACTAATCAGAGTATTGAAAAGAAGGCCCTCAGGGCTGGTGAGATGGCTCAGTGGGTAAGAGCACTGACTACTCTTCCGAAGGTCCTGAGTTCGGATCCCAGCAACCACATGGTGGCTCACAACCACCCGTAATGAGATCTGACGCCCTCTTCTGGTGCGTCTGAAGACAGCTGCAGTGTATTACACCGGAGTGAGCAGGGCCACCGTCCTGAGTTCAATTCCCAGCAGCCACATGATGGCTCACGGCCATCTGTACAGCTACAGTGTACTCATACACATAACATAAATAAATAAATCTTTAAAAAAAAAAAAAGAAAGAAAGAAAAGAAGGCCCCAGAGATATTAGAATTTCCCCAGCAATCTCTCTGTGAGGGAGAAAGTTGAAACCCTGGGGCATCCAGAGGAGGAATTTGTCTCCCTGACAGGGATTTACTTGTTAGCCGTAGCAGTAGTGGGCTTGGGACCATATCTTTTGGAACTGTGTATCTCTTGCTCTCTTGTTAGCCCTACACTCATGTCAGGACCCAAAAGATGGAGTGGGGGGAGTCGCTGATCTTTCTCTCCTATGTGGCCATGTTGAATGAATCTCCTTTTTTACTGCTAATGGGTTTATTGAGGATAGGGGACACAAGCTGTGACCCCTAAGTGCAGTAACAATGTAAGAGCCCATGAGAGACTACAGATAAAAACATAAGGGATGGGTAGGGCTGGTGAAGTGGCTGTGCAGCTAAGAGTGCTTGTTGCTTTTGTATAGGACCAGAGTACAGTTCCCAGCACCTACAAGGTAGCTAACAATCATTCCACAGGACCCAACACCCTCAATGGTCTTGTGGGGATTACATACATGTGGTGCACAGACACATACAAGCAAACACCCATCATATAAAGAACAAAGCATAAACCCCACTAATCTACTTAGCCGTATTCAGTTACTCAGAGCCAGTGGTGAGATAGCATATGTTCTTAGCAATAGCAAGACTAAGGCAGGGGGATCATAAGCCTACAACTTGCCTAAACAGTAAGTTTGAGCCAGCTTGAGCTACATGAGACCCTGTTTCAAACAAACAAACCCCCCAAAAAACAAAACAAAACAAAAAAAACAAAACCAAGACAACAACAAAAAAACCCAAAAGGAACAAACAAACCCCACCAAAATCGGTTGTACAGTAGTCAAAGAACCTTTTTTGTATGTAAACATGTTATCGCGAAGGACTTTTATTGGTGTTGTTTCTGTGGTGTTAGATCTTTGAACCCAGGACCACAAGCTTGCTAACCTACATTTTTCCCCTGAGCCCCAGGCTGCTACCAGACTGAACTTGTATACAAGTAGTTACTAAGCAAGCCCAGACTTGTTCATCCTAAAACACGTGGTGGAGAGAAAGAACCAAATCTTGCAAGTTATCCTCTGATCTTCACATGCACACCAGAGTGTGCACATGAGATCACACAAGTGCATGCAAAACAAATAAATGAGAGAAATTAAAAGAACAAAACCACATGAGTCTGAGAGATGGCTGCTGGATCGTAAAGACACCAGCTGCCAAGCTTTATAGCCTGAGTCAATCCCTAGGACCCACATGGCAGAAGGTGAGAACCGACTCTCAAAAGTTGTCCTCTGGCTTCCACATGCACATCGTGGCATGCATATACCCATGCAAATACAAAATAAATAAATTCAGTTTTAATGAACAACAGCAACAACAAAAACATCAGGCTTAGTGGCTAATTCCAGCACTAGAGAGGCAGGCAGATTTCTGTGAGCTTGAAGCCAACCATATATGTGTGTGTGTGTGTGTGTGTGTGTGTGTGTGTGTATGTGTATTATTATTATAAATAAACAAACAAATAAAACAAAAACCCTGTAAGATGCGTAGTTACATTGTCCATACATGGAGCAGAAGGACCTATATTTTGTAATGAGGACTCAGTTCCTGGGAATGTACAAGCACAGATCAGTCAATTTTCTTTCTTTCTCTTTAATGATTAACTTAAATTTATGCATATGATTTTTGCCCCCTTGTATATCTGTACACCACAAGCATGCCTGCTGCTTGTGAAGATCAGAAAAATGCACCAGATTCTGTCTTCTGGTGTTGGGATGGTTGTAAGCCATCACTTGGGTTCTGGGAATCGAGCACAGTTCCTCTGTAAGTGCTCTAAACCACTGAGCCATCTCTCCAGTAGGCGGATTTCTGTGACTTTAAGGCCAGCCTAGTCTACATAGCAAGTTCCAGGGCAGCCAGGGCTATGTAGAAACCTTGTTGTCTCAAAAAGGCCTGCCTTTAATCCTCAGGACACCAAACAAAAACAAACAATAAAAATTTTTAAAAAGAGAAAATACCCAAGTATATATAAGTTTTAAAAAAATTAACAAAACGTTGCAGAAACTCTGCCCAACTGAGTCCACATGGAAAAGTTACTGCCCTATTTCAAAAATATTTACAGCTTCCCCCTTTCCAGGCCACCCAGAGAGATTCTGGTGGCTTGTGGTGAGAGGCAAGGACCAGGCACACTCGCTTGCCAGTCCACCTCTGGGAGGTACAGTGCACCCCACAGTAGTTAGTATGCGTTCTGGCTCCAGGGAGGTGGCTGCGTGAGAATGACTTCCACTCAAGGCATCCTCCACGGAAAACACTTTTCCCTGTCACTGAAGAAAAAAAAGTGCTCCGAGTGCGCTGATGAGGGAGGGGTTGGCAATAACTCCTGCAAGTCATCCACACCCTCGCCAGTTGGTGGTTACCGGGATCCCAGACACTTCCTAATGCCAGACAAATGCCCCAAGCCTCGGCATGTCTGGTTTGAAGATCTATTCAACTGATAGCCCCCGCCTTTCCGAGGGAGAGCCCCATTGCCCGGGCTAATCAAATAAAACATTGTTCTCAGAAGGCAGGAAGAAAGGAAAGGCTTGTCTCTGGGCTGCAACGTTTGGGATTCATATCTATATATAAAAATATAGTACATATATATATTCCCAACTAAAAGGTTGCTACAAAACTTGGGATTCCGGACGTGTGGCTGGTTTACATTGAGCGTGCACTGTATAGAAATCCCGGGAGGGGAGGAATCTGAAAGTTAAGAGCCATTAAAAGGAAAAAGGAAAGGGGGGGAAAAAAAGCCCCAGGCACTTGATGCCTGGAAATGATGTAAGACTCAGCCACTCCTCTGTTAGATCTACAACTAAACGAAGCTCAGATCCGTCGCAGCTGCTCTCCAAATGTTAGCGCCCGCGCGGGGCAAAACTTGAAACCCACCAAGCTTCAGGAGAGCCATTCTCACCCACATTTTCCCCCGAGCACTCTTAGGAACCTGGCAACAGGTAACGTGGCAACCTTTGACTTCTAAAAGGCGAGTGGGATAATTTCAGGGAACGAATGGATTGTTTTCGAGCCAGCTGCATCTCTCCTAACTGCCCCCGCACCCAACCTCCTCCCTCCCAATACAAAAGTCTGGGAAAACAAACTTAAGTGCTGCAGGCTGTCCTGCTCTTGCGCGTCCCCTGGTGGCCAACGTCGGAACAACACGCACGTGTTCGGAACTCTGCTGGCAGCTCCTGCTGGTAAGTGTTGTGGAAGTGTGCGGCTGACCCTGTGGACCTGTCTCTGGTAAAGAGATCGAATCCATTCGAAATGTCTTCGTTTTTGTTGTTTTCGAGATAGGGTTTCTCTATTTAGCCTTGGCTGGCCTGGAACTCACTATGTAGACTAGGCTGGCTTTGAACTAGGAGATCTACCTGCCTCTGTGTCCTGAGTGCTGGGCTTAAAGGTGAGCTCCAGCAGACCCAGTTGCAGAGCATCTTCATTTTTATTTAAGCACACTGACGATTATCCACTGAATGAAACCTCTGGACTTGACCCTCTAGAATCAGTGAGGATAAATACTGGGAACGGGGTCTGGTAAACACTGCAGATGGCTCAGGCCTGTGATTTCTTCCTTCTGAGGCTGAAGATTAGGGTTCAAGGCCAGCCTGGATTCCTTACTCGGGCTTTGTCTTGAAAAAGCATCATTTCCCCTGTTTGTCTTGATGTATATTCCACATACAGACCCCTTTTGCTCTTGAAGCTTTCCTAATCAGCCTGCTGGGTTCCTGTGTGTAAGAATTACTGAAGATTTCCACACTGCCAGACCAGCTTCCCAGACTGCAGCTACACCCAGGAAAATGCCAGCGGCTGTGTTTTTAGGCTGTCTGATCCTCTTAGACACTGCCCCACCCCCTTCCAATGTTGGGCAGGAATGGAGGCCCAGTCCTGAGCTGTTGTTAGTCCACAGGACCTGGCACCCCAGTTCTGCATCTGGAGATGGTACCCGGAAGCTGAGAGGTTCAGATCAAAGTAACTGGACTTTTCAGAAACTTTCGTTAATTAACTAAATTAGAGGACACTGAAGGATGTTGGAGGTGTCTCTTCAGAAGGCTCAGGTCCAGGGGTTAAGGTCTGAGCCCTGTAATATAGACCTTAATGAAGTTTGACAATAAAATAATACTAGAAGCCGAAAACAGCCCATGCCTGAAACCATGAGATGTTAGAGTTGTTTTTGCCCAGAGCATGTAAGGTCAAAGGTTAAAAGCCTGGGGGTCTGAGTAAGCTAGGTAGGGCCACTGGCTTGTGTGACCCTCAGCCTTTCTAGAGCCAGGACACCTGTGTTGCAATCGGGACTCTTCAGTCTTCAGGATGGTGAATTTCCAAGGCGGCGGGTGTTGTTCTCAGCTGGGAATATGATCTCGAGTTAGCACTTCATCTTCCCGGCTTTGCCAACAGGTGCTGTTGAGTCATCTGTGCACACAGACGACTGTCCTGGCACATCTCATCACTGGGAAGATTTCATTTCCATTTGTTCCATGACTTTACAGACTGCTTTCTACCCCTGACTCAGGCACAGTCACTTCCTCTTACACTTAGGGAATTGTTTTTTGTTTTTTTTTTTTTCTTTTTAGCATTTGTAATCTTGTGTTTTTCAAAATATGTCCCAGCCTGGCCTACAGGTCTTCCTGAGTTGAATGGACTGTTTACCGAAGGGGAAGATTCAGGGCCCAAGGTCAGGGTTACAGAATTATATAAGGTTTCCTGTTTGGGCAGCTGGTCTACCAAGCCCTCAGGGTGGACTGAATTTTGATGAAAGATTACTGCCGTTGGGTGTGGTGGCATACACCTGTAACTCAGCACTTAGGAATATCAGAAGTTCAGGGGTTTGGTTTTGGACACCAGGACAAGGGACTGAGGTGCATATTTTAAAGCAGACCAGGCATCCAGGTTCTCCCAGGATCCCTCAGTCCCTACCTGGCATGCCCTGCTCCCATCCTTGAATTTTCCAGCCCAGGGCTGGGCTGCCATTCCCCCAGAGGCTCCTCCTATAGAATCCAGACATTTTGGTCTCTCTCTTCACCTTTTCTCTCTTTGTATGAGCACTCTCTCTCCACCCCCACCCTCCCAACCCATGGCAAGTTCCCTGGCCTCAGTCCTTGCGGCCAAGTAAACTCACTTGCTCAAAAGAAGCTTCCCAATAGGCCTGCCTTTAATCTAATCTAATCTGTTTTAAATCGGCTCATTTCTGAACAGTCACAGACTTTTCTTTGCTCTTCTCTATATATAATATAATAACTATTTGCTTGGCGTATGTCTACATAATTATAGCATGCAGGAGGCTGAGACAGGGGGAATTGCAAATGGAAAGCTAGCCTGTGCTATAAGTTGAATATTTGTCTCAGAAACTAACATCTAGCCATATGGGTTGGTGAACACTTGTAAGCCCAGAACTTAGGAGGCAGAGGCAGGAGGATCTCCATGAGTTTGAGGTGAGGCCTTCGCAGTCTATATAGCAAGTTCCAGGTCATCCAGAGAGAGACCTATGGGTCTACATCAGTATCATATAATATATCTATATCTATCTATCTATCTATCTATCTATCTATCTATCTATCAGTAGTAGAGTGGGGGCAGATCCTGGGCTTGATCTCTAGAACCACAAAATAAAAAAAATAAAAACTATTTATAGAGCATTTGTAATTAGAAGTAAATTGAATTTCTGTAAGAAGTAATCTCAAAATGGCTTATTGTATATTGCAGGATGTGCACAGGCTATATGCAAATACTATACAAGAGACAGTAGCTGAATGTTCTGGTAAAAAACACATAGTGCATGAGGGTGTTCCAGAATCAACCCTCTAAAGATACCAAAGGACAACCACATAGCCAGTTGTCACCAGTGCCAACTTCTCTTGGCACTAGTCAAGTGCTGGCTAAGTTCAGCTATGACTAGTCAGCTTTTGTCATAGAGCTAGTATGTCAGACGCCAGTGTCATGAGGTTGAGGTGGTTGTAAAGCCAAAGATCATGAGCCATCCATGTCTGGGGCCTGGGATTCCATTCCCAGCATCTCTGCGCTGTCCTGTGGTTTATCCAGCCTAACAGCCTAACACCCTGCTCTGTCTGCCTGGTAGCACACTCAGGTCCCATTAGCTTGCTGCTGAGTCCCAGGGTGTCAAACCTCCCATATCTGTGACTGTTTTTCCTCCCACTAGTTCTTTCTACTCATCACTACTGGGCTTTTGTCTCCCGAAGCCTAGGCTGGCCTAGAACTCACTGTGTTTGAACTCCTGGTCCTCCAGCCTCAACTTTCCAAGTGTTGGGATCACAGACATGCCACTGTATCTGCCATCCCTTCTGAGAAACTTCCTTGTTTTGTCTTTATGTTTGAAAATCTTTCTTATTATTTTATTTATTCATTTGGTAAGGTCTCACTCGACTTAGTCCAGGCCTGGGACAACCTTGAATTTCTGATCTTCCTGCCTTCGCCCACTCTAAGGGGTGGACCTCCAACCTTTTTTTTAACATAGGACTGTAACTAAAACCATGGTTTTTTGCATGCTAGTCAAGTACTCTACAAACTTAGCTGCATCTTCAGCCTGGCTTGAAAGTCTTACTTTAGGTTACACTCACAGTTTGGGTTTTATCATGGCATCCTTCCAAGCACCCTTCTATACCTCATTTCAACAGAACTAGCTTGGAGTCCTGAGTATTAGGACAAACTCAAATGGGAATCACAAATGTCTGCCTGCCTGGGTCTAGTAAACAGATCCCTGCTGCGGTTCTCTCTTCCGCTATGGGCCAAGGCCATAGCGCACTCCCGGATGGGAGGAGAGTATCAAGCGCGTGGTATTTCTTTGTGTTGCTTCAGGAAGTGGGAGGCCTGTTCACAAATCTGAGCCATCACAAATATGGGAGCTGAGGCCTGCTAAGTCCTAAGTGACTCAGGTGATGCTCCACTGTGTCCCTGTGCCTGGTACTGAGAGCAGCCTGAGAAATGTGGTCCGGAATCTCGTGCCTTGGAAAACAGGATTTGTGGAGAAGCCAGAAGGGAAACTAGTTCTTTCCTTCCTGTTAGTTTCAGCAGGGTCTGGAGGGCGGGGCCTGTGGAAAGCGCAAGCAGCCCTGGGCTGTGTAGGTAAGCGCTTAATTATTCATCTCACGCCTTCCTTCCTTTAGAAACCCTGCTTTTTCAAAGGGAAAACTATACAAGTTAATCTGTATTTGGCCTCCATGGTCCATACTCAGAGAGCAAGGGCAGCCCTGGGATCTTAAGGCAGGCTCTCTTTAACTCACTGACAGCTGAGGGCACAAATCGGAAGAAACTCCCCAGGTGTTCCTCAGGGCTCTTTCTGACAAGAAGAATATTTAAAGTATCCCTTGAAGCTGCACTTGCCCTGCCTCTGACGGGCATAGCTCAGTGGTAGAGCACACACCTACCATGTACAGGGATGTATTTCTAGCATGGAAAAAAGAGACAGGCAGGGCAGGCATGTTTGTTATTTGCCAAAATTTCAGTTAAACCAAACAAAACCAAACAACCTTAAGGTCCCTTTGAAGTCAAGATTAAAATTGGTATTAAGTTACTCCACCCTCTATCCCCATTCACTGAGTGTTAATGAAGCCAAGGCTATAGCTGGTCTCTTTAAATTCCAAAAACAACCCTGCAGAGGAGGGTATAGCCAGCAGATTTTTTTAAAAAAAAGGCCAAGAGAAAGGTTGCTTTGCCCTAGCTCTCTCAGGACAGAGCTGGCCGGGAGGTTGTTCTTCCCACTGAAGCCTATCTTTTTTTTTTTTTTTTCCAGACAGGGTTTCTCTATGTGGCCCTGGCTGTCCTGGAACTCACTCTGGAGACCAGGCTGGCCTCGAACTCCGAACTCTGCCTGCCTCTGCCTCCCAAGTGCTGGGATTAAAGGCGTGCGCCACCACCGCCCAGCCTACTTATTTTTCATGCCACTGTATCTGCTGTTCATGGTGGGTGAACACTTGTAATCCTAGCTCAGGAGAGGCAGAGGGATCAGGTGTTAAGGCTAGCCTATACTACATGGTGAGCTCAAGGCTGGCCCGGGCTAGATGAGATACTGTCTAAAACAGTAACAATGACAAAAAGATCCTCTCCCAGAGAACAGTGGAACAGTGCTGCTGGAGCACTAGTTGGAAAACTTTGCCAACAACTCCTGGAACACTCGGTCCTGGGGACTGCAAACCACTGACATACAGTGATTCAGCACTTGATAGTAGCTGTGAAACTCGTGCTGTGGGCATACGGTTAGTATTTTTCCCCTCACGTCTAACAGTTCCAAGGTCAGATTTTGAGTGACACTTTTCAGAAATGTGGCTGGAGGAGTCTTGTCTCAAGCCCACATGCCAATGCTTAGTATATATATGTATATGTATATATATATATACACATATGTATGTATATATAATCACTATATACTATATATAAATAATATTTATATATATAAATTATATATTACTTATATAAATCAGAGCATCCTGTAGTGGTATCACTTTCAGTATTGGACCACCAATAGAGGGTAGAGGGTATACAAAGTTTTTATATTTTAATTTTGTTTTATTTTGAGCTAGTATTTCACTGTGTAGTATGTAGCCCTGGCTACCCTAGACCTCTGTAGACCAGGCTAGTCTTGAAAGTGATATGCCTGCCTCTGTTTCCTGAGTGCTGAGGTTAAAGGCATGAGCTACCACACCTAGTTTAAAAGTCTGGTTTAGGCTGGCCTAGAACTCCTGATCCTCCTACCTTTGCCTCTCCAGCGTACCCTATTGGTGTACAGTCAGTTTTGATAGGTGTTCCTCTGGCATTGCTTTGGTATAGCTCTGGATGTCTGTTGGTTCGCCAGCACAGGAGACATACTTTGTGGGTTTTTATGGTAATGGTAGGGGTCCCTGGAGGGTCCTTTCACTGTGCTTTTTCCACAGGTTAGGGTGACGTCTGGATTCCACAATACTGCATGCTGTGTCTTTTGAGATAAACATTGTATAATCAAGGTTGTGCGGTCTGAGGGACTTTTTCCTGTTCATCACCCACAGGCCAACTTCATAGATAGCTTTTGTTTTTTGTTTTTTTCCTGACAGGAGGGTGGGTCCACAGTAGGTTCTGTGTGGGCCATTTGGCTACAGTTTGTTTGCAAATGAATTTTTCAATCCCTGAAAGTCTACACAGACCATCTTTAAATGCATGGCTCAATTATCTAGTTTAGACTCAGGCAATACTGAAATAATTGTTGCCTGCAGCTTGCGTTCCAGAGTAAACTGAGGTGGGGTATATAGCTTGTGGTGTAGCGCTTGCCTAGCATGGGGGGAGTGCCCACCCCCAGCACTGCCAAAACAATCTTTTCAAACTGATGTGTGGGCAGACAGATCTGTTAGTGAGCTGCATGGGTGACTGATCAATCACTCAACATGCTTATGACCCCAAACAAGCCCTGTTCCCACTTCCTGGTGTGGATTATATTCTTTTTCTTTTTTTTTCTTTTTTGGTATTTTCGAGACAGGGTTTCTCTGTGTAGCCCTGGCTGTCCTGGAACTCACTCTGTAGACTAGGCTGGCCTCGAACTCAGAAATGAGTTCTATGCTCTGGCTCCCAAGTGCTGGGATTAAAGGCATGCGCCACCACCGCCCGGCTTATATTCTTGTTTTTAAAATGAACCATAAAAACGAAGGGCAATGTTTTTTTTTAAAAATTTCAGATTTGTATTATCGTAGGTCAGGTTTTATTAAATAATGACTTTGGGCTGACAGCTATTTGGTGGTAAATCGCACTTGCTGACCTTACAGAGCAGGAGAGTTCGGAACAACTCCAGCAAGCGGCCTCTAACCTTGGTGTGTGCCCTTTCTCAGTAAAGAAATGATGGTAAAAAAACAAATCCAAAAGGCAACCATGAACATTGAAAACTTCTTGAGCACTGGTGTTGCAGGGCTTGGTGCCTTGGTGGAACAGGCTCGAGGCTGACTTTTCTCGTCCCTGAAACTGCCCAGTCACTGTGTCTTTTGTTCCAAACAGAAATCACAGGAGAAGGATCTGGAATGAAGGAAAACCCTAGGCAAGTAGAGCTAGTGTGCAGATGTAAATCAACTACCAATAAACCTTAGGGAAGAGAACCTTTTTGATGGCCGCTGCCCCAAGGTTCAGCCTGTTTGAGTTGCTGATAACCCGGTCAGGCCCTCAGATAAAGCCCAGTCTTGTCACCCTAGGCACCTGGCGGCTAAGAGGCAATAAAACGTAGCCTAATCTCCTAAGGGGTGGAGTTAGGCCAAGCTTTGCCAGCAGTAATTATAGCTCTAGAATTGCGGTCCTCCGCTGCGAGAAACCAGGAGGGGGAAGGGGAGAAGATGGTTTGAGGCAGCTCGAAATTGTCGTTTGTTTCTGTTCTTGGATTTAAAAGAGAAAGTGAGCCAATCAAGGAAAAGGGAGTGGGAAAAACATCTAGGAGCTAGGCTCCCTTGCTAGGGGTTAACCAGGTTTCCTAACCATCGGGTAAAGAGGCTCAGCGGCTGAGAATAATCCAAGAAGCTTTAAGTAGGAGCCTTCCCTTCTACATGTAAATAGCCGAGTCATTGCCTTGCTAAGCCGGGAAGGAAGTTACCGGAGCCCTGAGTGACTCATTTGTTGCTCTATGCTCTGGCTGTTGGATAAAAAGTTAGAAAGAGCAAGAAATCGACTTTAAATCCCAGCTCTGTGAGGGAATTCCTCTAGGGAGGGATGAATGCCATCCACACAAAGGAGCCCCCGTTGACATCTCATTTACAATCTCCCCCAGGACACAGACAAGACCGCCTCAATAAACCCAGCTCAGAAAAACCCATTGTTCAAAATCTTCCATTAGCCACAAGCTACTGCCACTCCAAGGTTTTGCCAAAGAAAAGATTTGGTTGGAGGAAACCTGGGACTGGGGAGGCTGTGAAAAGAGACAGGAAAGACATCCTTTGAGGCTCTGTGGGAGAGAGTGCGTGCCGAATAAACTTCATGGTGTCTCTATCTTTCAGTTTCCCTAAGAAATGCCTGGAAGAGTCCCAGACTAGTGACTGTGAACTCTAAATTTGATGTTAGTTCAACGCAGAAACTTCTGTCAACACGATGCTAAATAGACCATGCTCTACCTAATACATATTCTCAGTCTTGAAAAACCTGATACCGCTGCAGCAGAGCACAGCAGAATCTTTAGTAGACATTGTTTGTTCTGAGTAGTTCTCAAACCTACACCTGTACAGAGTTCTTGGTCAGCTCCATCGTTTTGGTTCTTGTCTTAATAAAGCTTGAAAATTCCTGTAATTATACAATGCTGTTCTTTGGATACACCTTAAATTACAGAATACATTTGGGTTTACAAAAAAAAAAAAAAGAGGTGGGATTTAAACAAAACCAAACCACTCTCTATCTTTATACATCTTGTCTAGCTCCCAAATCCATGACTTTTGTGAACTCACTGCTCAAGCCCGAACTCTGGCCATGATCTTTCTGATCCTACTCTTGTCCCTTAACTTATTCTGGAGTTATTCTATATTCTGTTTGCCCCGTTCTGGGTCTCTGGATCTTTCTACTTATTAACTCCTCTCTGGAGTGTCACAGCCACTTCCTACCTCAGGTTTCTACACCTCCAGGCTCTGATTTATTAATGAGTCATGGGATCAACCGAGTGAGTCATGCAGTTTCACTGTTTAGAAAGTGTTTAAATAGAAATACCAGAGTGCCCTGTGGTTAGGAACGGTATCGTTGTGTGAAGAGTCTTTGTCCAGACCTGCGTACAAAGTAGGGGACAGGTCAAATGCTTTTGTTTGTCAAAAGTGTTTTCTAATTGGGCATCCTGGGTGATCAATTGTTCCTGCATTCAAAGTGCTGTGTGTACTTGGAGCCACAGCCTGTCTGTCACCCTGGCTTACAAATGTCCGCTGAGGAAGGTATCCCATCTGGGCTAAGGAAACCCCTGCTTCCCCACTCTGCTAGCCTTCAGGCCCCAAGGCCCCCCTTTCCTGACCAATTGTACTTTAGTTTATTCAAGCAATCCAGTTTCCTCACTTTGCCTTGGGATTACTACTGCTGAGATTCTTCTCTGTCTTGGTCCAGGTGTCACTGTGGCTGTCCCCACCTGCTGGAAGACACCTGCACTGTCCTTCCAAATGGCTCGCCTCCGGGAAGCAGGAGCTCTGCTCTTCTGGTCTGACAGGGCAGTTACCGTATTCTGCTAGCTTTTCAGTTCCTTCTGAACTTTTTTTTTTTTTTTTTTAAGATTTATTTATTTTATGTATGTGAGTACATGGTAGCTGTCCTCACACACACCAGAAGAGGGCGTCAGATCCCATTACAGATGGTTGTGAGCCACCATGTGGTTGCTGGGAATTAAACTCAGGATCTCTGGAAGAGCAGTTGGTGCTCGCAACTGCTGAGCCATCTTTCTAGCCCCTCCTTCTGGATTTGAGATGGCAAGTGGGCATTCCGTTGGCAGATGTGTTGTCTCGTGTGTTACCTAGGTGATTGATTCATTCTATAATCCACCCTCATCTTGGTTTTCTTTTTTCTTTTCTATTTTTTTTCCTTTGTTTCTCATTACGGATGGTTGTGAGCCACCGTGTGGTCGCTGGGATCCAAACTCATGACCTCTGGAAGAGCAGTCAGTGCTCTTAACTGCTGAGCCATCCGTCTGTCTCTCCAGCCTCCTCATCTTGGTTCTCTCTGTGCAGAGGATTTCTTTATGCCTGAAGTCCACTTCTGGTGAGCTGGTCAAAGCTGGTTGGATCTGATATGCAGCTGGAGTGACGACTGCATGCTAAAGGACATGCTCTCCAAAGCCATGACACAGCAGGGGAGAGGGAAGGTCACCTCAACCGGAGTTGAGTGGTCCAGGAGGCAGCACCCAAGTTTCAGGCACCCCAGAACAGACATGGATGCTTCTCCTCTATGTCAGTTTGTTCTTTCTCTCGCTTGGCTGTAACCTCCTAATCACCAAGGATTGAAAAGTTGATTTTTAGCACTCATTTTCTTACTCTTGGACAGGGATGAAAGATTCCTCTATCACTCAACTGATAACTAGGACAGGCATGGCTGCCTTAGACCTATGCAATTCCAGAACTGTCTCACAGCAGGATGTATGTGGGAGGATAACAGTAAACTCAAGATCTCTCAAAACCAGCCGGGACCAGCATGGCCTGAGACATGGCCAGGCAGCTAACTGCCTGGTATTATGACATCTCCCTAGTGTGGGCCTTGCAAAATTTCTGTTACCATCCATCTGGCTCTATGACACCCCCTCCCAACTCCATATAAGGACAGAAGAGTTGTAAGCCCTATTCCAGAAATCTCCACCCTGTCCACCATGATGTAACACATGGAACAATTTTCCCCTGTATCACAGGGTTAAGATTAGAAGGTGCCTCTGCTAAGAAGCATTGTCCCAACCTTCAGCCCTCAGACTAGCATCATCCTGATCTTCAGTCTTCAGACTAGCATTGTCTGACTTTCTTCAGCCCTCAGACTAGCATTGTCCCTGACCTTCAGCCCGCACATTAGCACCCCCCCTCCCACTTTCAAAATTATTTTGCTTAGCTGGAATTCAGGGGCCAGGCTGTGAAAAGATAACAATGGCTTATTCTCCGTCTGGGTGTGATAGCACTCAGTACTCAGTACTCAGTAGTGGGGTCTGGGCTACTACATGGTAACTTTGAAGCCAATCTGGGCCTCACAGGACTGAGATGTGAAGAGACCTTCCCAAGGTCAAACATTTTTTTTTCTTTTTGGTTTTTCGAGACAGGGTTTCTCTGTGCAGCCCTGGCTGTCCTGGAACTTACTGTAGACCATGCTGGCCTCGACCTCAGAAATCCACCTCCCTCTGCCTCCCAAGTGCTGGGATTAAAGGTGTGCGCCACCACCGCCTGGCCAAACATCTTTTTAGGAGCAGGAAATGAATATTGTGTAGGTTTTTTTTTTTTTAAAAGATTTATTTTATTTATTTTTATGTGTATGAGTACACTGTAGCTGTACAGGTGACCATGAGCCATCATGTGTGTGGCTGCTGGGAATTGAACTCAGGACCTCTGCCGCCCTGCTCGCTCTGGCCCTGCTCGCTCTGGTGTAATTCACTGTAGCTGTCTTCACACACACCAGAAGAGGGCATCTGATCTCATTACAGGTGGTTGTGAGCCACCATGTGGTTGCTGGGATCCGAACTCAGGACCTTCAGAAGAGCAGTCAGTGCTCTTACCCACCGAGCCATCTCCCCAGCCCTATTGCGTAGGTTTTTAACGAATTAACTTAGGAATGCTGGAGATTGGATGCAGGCAAGAACTCTACAGCTGATGGCCTGTGAGAGGGCTCAGCTAGCAAGAGCACGTGTATTGTTTGATCCTGGTATCCATGGTGGATGCAGGGTGAATGAAGATGACAAACCCCACAAAGTTGTCCTCTGACCTCGCATTTTCACTATGGCACACAATGGCATGTGTGTGCATTCTGATAATAAACACTACAATACAAACTGTAAAAGCCCTCTAGGTAGTGCAGGTTGGCCTGGAACTCAAGATATTCTAGCCTCAGGCTCTCAAGTGTCAGGATTACAGGCAAACATCACCAGATCCACGCTCTCTAGATTTGTACACCATGGTTAAAGACCTATGTTCATACAGAGTGAGTTCCAGGACAGCCAGAGCTGTACAGAGAAACCCTGTCTCAAAAAACAAAAAACAACAACAAAACAAAACAAAACAAAAGAACAAAAAAAAAAAAAACCAAAAAACAAAAACAAAACACCCCAAAACCCTAGGTTCAGTCTCCAGTACCAAAAGGAAAGGGGAGAATCTAGGAAACTGAGTGTCATTATCAAGTTTATGAAAGAATCCATAAGCAATCAGTACAATCAACATAGTACGATGCATTAACAAATAATATAATAATATTAATAAATAATATAATTAATTCATAAAATTAAGAAAAAGATGGGCTCAAAAGCCACATGCACACAAACCCAATAGTGGCATCCATCCATAATGGATTCCTGCCTGGGCATATAAAGATGTTTGCAAAGATGGTCTTGTGGCTACTTGTTAGTAAGTGGAGGAATAATTGGATTTCCTTTAAAAGGCATGGTGGTGCAGACCTATAATACTAGTACTCCAGAGGCTGAGGCAGGAGGATTGTGAACTTGAGGAATGCTTGGGCTGTGTAGCTAGTTCCAGGCCAGCCTGAACTGTGTAACCAGATCCTATCTCAAACATAGAAGGGGTGGGGGGAAGCTGAAAGGGAAAAGATTAAAGAATTTTCTGCTTCTAGACACATTGTGCTGACATAGCATCCCAGAGATGCCAGAATCGTTCAGTGCCCTTTTCAGGACACAGGCTCCTGTGTCCGGACCAGTAGCCATGTTGAGAGAAGAAAGCTGCAAGTTAGGTTCTTGTGATCCTTCTCTTTCTATGTTTCCTGCAGTAAAGAACTCCTGTTTTCAAGAACAGACTCTGTTATTTACCTTCCAGTTTGGGTTTAGATAACCTGTACTATAAAACAGAATTATCAACAAACAGAAATCACTCCTTTTGGGCGTGTGCCGCCACCCTTCCTTTGAAGGCAGTCCTTGGCAGGGCCTCCTCCCCTGCTTTTGCTTGGCACTCTTAAGTTTTAAAACCACACCCGAGTGATTTAGATGCTCACTGCTACAGAGTCTTTAGATTTATAGACCCTACACCATATGAAGACTGTCAGCTATCATCAGCCTGCATTCCTTACTTTTATTGGTTTTTAGTTCTGTGCATAAGTAACACAAGCGTATGAAGTTCTGTGGGGTGTAACTACCAGAAAAGTAATCTTTGATGAACTGTAGAGCTACATGGAGGGCCAAGGTCCACTGCACATGCTGGCCAGGGAAGTGAAGGATGGGCATGGCCAGAGTTACAGACTCATTCATCTTTGGGTTCTTGACCTCTCCTTTCCCTCTCCATAAAAGCCCTTTGTGCTCCAAGTTCCCAGGATGGAGCTTTCAGAATAATAGCCTCTTCTCTAGTCTAGTTTCATTTGCTTCCTCCGTGTGTGTGTGTGTGTGTGTGTGTGTGTGTGTGTGTGTGTG
>JADRCD010204284.1:0-14756 GCA_019843815.1 Montemys delectorum | reverse complement strand
GTGTGTGTGTGTGTGTGTGTGTGTGTGTGTGTGTGTGTGTGGTGTGAGATCATAGTACTGATAGCACAGTTATATTTTATATGTAAATGGATAGGCATACATTCTACCAATGAGCTGGATTTAGTTTGAAGGACTCAGTTGGCCAATTTCTACTCTAGATTCTTACAATTTCTTTTCAGAGAGTAAAGTCTGTAGGATGTACACGGTACTACCTGGGTTCAGGGTTTTGATTCTTACTCCTACCACCCTACCGTACCCCTACCTTGCAACATACATATAGAGAGTGTGGTCTCATGCATATTCCCTTGAATGTAGGGAGATCTGTAATTTGTAACTAAGACAGTTGGAAGTTCTACTGCATGGCCTTCGATGCTAGACCAGAGAATGTGATGCAAATTCTAGCAGTCCAGTAGTCCTGAGGCCATCTTGCTGTTAGGAAGCCCAGGTCAGATCGTGTGAGAAGCCTCAAGTTTACAGAGGGAGATGTGCAGACAGCTCCCAGATGAACTAGCTCCCATTGACTGTAAGACCAGGAGAGACACTGAGCCAGAACATTCCAGCCAAAGACCTCCCCAAATTCATGATTTTCAGAAACCAACAACTGATAAAATGGTTTTTGTTTTGTTTTGTTTATTTTGTTATGTTTGCTAAGCTTGGGGTTGAATTGTTACACAAAATACATACACCATTTTCTTTAAGCTAATGATTGGTAAGAGGGGTAGTCCAAACCTAGTGAGTATGACAGGGCAAGCCAGTGCATAGGTTTCGCCATCTTGTATTTTTGCTGAGATCATTTCTGGCTTAACTAAAATTTGACCTTCTTGTTGGAAAATCCCGTGGAAAATTGCCCAACTCTATTTTAGGAACCCAAGGTCAAGATGCCCTAGCTAACTTTGCTTCTGTTAAACTGCTTGCTTGCATAAAACCAAGATACTGGGATGTGGTTTTAGCAACAAAACAAAACAAAAAAACCAAACCAAACAAACAAAAAGCCCTTATCATAAACACTTGATGCTATACTCGGATCTTGAATACCTGAGTGTAGTCCCAGATATCTGAAATAAAAGACTTTCAATTGGCTATAAACTGTGTCTGAATGGTCATTTCTGGTTGGCATCCCTCAATGTTTTGGAAGCCTCAGTAAGATTCTACAGAGACTGGACCCAGACACTTATGAGTCTGGACTCCCAGGAGCAGGGAAGAGTATGCCACCTGGAGAAGACTTCTAGGGAGTGCACAACTTGAGGCATTCCAAAGCCCTGGGAAAATCCACTCTGACCCACAGCCGCTAGTTGCCAAGTGCTCCAGAGGCACCTGACACAAATCATCTGGTCTGAACATGTCTAAAGGTAAGTTTGGTTTGTAGGAGGTACCATTTGGTTAGGGGAGGTCAGATGTGACTGTAGATCCCATGTCCAGGATCCCTGTGAGATGTCACTGGACTTCCTTGGTCTGATCATGTGTACATATGGTGGCCACCCCTGGTTGTCTTTACTATGTGTCTCTCTGTGTGTTCCTATCAGTTTGGTTGATTGGAGAAACAAATCTAAAATGGAAGGTGGAGTGAGCCATCCCAAAACTGCAACCACCACTGCCCCTGAGATAGCGCATTATTTCCTACAGGCTATGATGGTCTACCTGTATGGTGACACCTGTGAAGGTGATACCTGTGAAGGGCAAGAGGTCCTTGTGCACACAGACAAGCAGCAGGGAAAACAGAAAAAAGGTAAACATGCCTCTTCAAAGGAAGTAGCTATTTACCACTGGGAATGCTGGGAATAGATGTAGGTTATGACTTGATGATCTTTCACTGTCTGTAGGGCCAAGCTTCATCTGAATCCCCCAGACTGCTACGTTTGTTTATTCCAGACTTTAACCCCCACTAGATCTTGAACATTGCTTCTCATTCAGTAAAACCCATCCTTATGAGTGATGTCACTTGCATTTTACAGCAGCCTAGCTAACTTTTGTGTGATCTTAGGGTCAATCCTGACTCCCACAGGCATACTTGGGTCTTGAATACTTGAATGCAGTTCCTGCCATCTGTGCATGGTGATGCATGCCTTTAATCCCAACCCTTGGGAGGCAGAGGCAGGCAGATCTCTGAGTTTAAGGCCAGCCTAGTCTGCAGAGTGAGTTTCAGGACAGAGAATCCTTATCCTTTTTTTTTTTTTAAGAGATTTATTTATTTTATTTATATGAGTATACTGTAGCTGTCCTCACACACACCAGAAGAGAATTTCATTACAGATAGTTGTGAACCATCATGTGGTTGCTCGGAATTGAACTCAGGACCTCTGGAAGAACAGCCAGTGCTCTTAACCGCTGAGCCATCTCTCCAGCCCTGAGAACCCCTGTCTTGAAAAACCAAACCAAACTCAAAACAAAACAAACAAACAAAAAAACGACTTTCAATTGATGATAGGCTGTGTCTAAGTGGTCATCTTTGGTGAGCTCCCTGTAATATTGGCTTCACTCCAAATACATATATTTCTTTTATTACATGGTTATCTTCCAGTATTTTTTTTTTTAATATGCTATAATGTACATGACATGAAGCTTACAACATTAGCCATTTGGAATTGTGCAGGTCAGTCATGTCTTTTTTTTAAGATTTATTTTACTTATTTTATGTGTATGAGTACTTTATGTGTAGCTGTATAGATGGCTGTGAGCTATCATGTATGTGGTGGCTGCTGGGGATTGAACTCAGGACCTCTGCCAGCCCTGCTTGCTCCGGCCCTACTTGCTCCAGCATAATTCACTGTAGCTGTTTTTAGACACACTAGAAGAAGGTGTCAGATCTCATTACAGGTAGTTGTGAGCCACCATGTGGTTGCTGGGATCCGAACTCAGGACCTTCGGAAGAGCAGTCAGTGCTCTTACCCGCTGAGCCATCTCGCCAGCCCCAGTCCTGTCTTAAGTACATCTACACTGTTGTTCATCCATCACCGTCTCTTTCCAGAACTTTCTTCATTTTAAAACTAAAATTGTATATCTATCAAAATGACTTAGGCTTAGATTGTAGCTCTGTACTGCAGTCAGTCTGTGAGGCCTTGGATTCAGTTCCCTGGAAGCACAAACCCACAGGTAAACAAACTTTTCCCCATTTTTCTTCCCTTCAGTCCCTGACATTGACTGTTCTCCTCTGGTCTATGCATTTGATTTATCTAGGTTCTTCATGTGAGCAGAATCATATAGTGTTGATACAGGGGAAACTGGGGTCCCCTTTTGGGGTTCTTAGTCTTATTTACAAAAGAATTTAAGAATGGATTCAAATGGAAGCCCAGGAACAATTTTAGAATTAAAAACAAACAAACAAAACTAGAGTGGGCTAGCTGCCTAGAGGAGGTAATAACAAAACAGGCGGTTCATTGAGGCTGGAATGGAGGTCAGACAGGTGGTCACTGAGCAGCCACACAGACTAGCAGGAGGCTTTAGGGAAAGAGTAAGGACGTTCAAAATGTTGGGCAAAAAGCCCAAACTATTAAGGAAAGTGTGCTTAGAAGAGAGATGGGGAGAAGAAAGGGGGAAGTTAGAATTTTCCGAATAATTCAGAAAGTTTACAAGCTATACACCTGGGATCCTGCAGCCTTGTGCCCAGCAAGCTACTGCACTAGGGGTGGGGACTCTGGAAAGGAAAAGCACAATGTCTCATTTAAGGACTAATTACTCCACCTCTCTCTCTAGCATGGTTTAAGGTGAGGTTGTTTCCTAGGGAAGGTCCTTTGGCCAAGTGAAGAACCTGACCCAGTTGGAATGTTGGATTGTTACTCAGTCCATAGGTTCTATTCTCTTTATAAAGATTTTTTTTTAACTGTAACATTTATCTGTCACCTTCTGTGACTGGATTATTTCAGTTACATCCACCTGTCCATCCATCCATCCATCCACCTATCCATCCATCCATCTGTATATCTATAGACATGCATAAGTACACATATGCACAAATATAGGCTAATCATAAATATATATTATATCTAGTAGACTCATCAATATGAATTAAGTATGTTTATATTTGGTCAGGCAGAAGGGATACATTTCCTCTTGACTTCCCCTCTCCCTGCTGCCTGCAGCAACCCTTCCCTGGCTGGTTGGAGATATCACACACTCACTTTCAACTCACACATGAGGTCACTCCTCCAGCCCAGTTTGAACCACACAGACACTGATTAGCACCTTGGAACTACCTAGCTGCTTCATGTCAGCTGTTGATCACAGGCACATAGGTTCTGAGTTCTTATCTGCACAGTGGCCATGAGGAAGGTGCTGCCCTGATGGAATCGTGGGGTTTAAACGAAGACCGGAGAGGAGAGGCTAACACTACCTAAGTGGCCACAGCTACCACTGTTCTTGTTTGTATAGGCTGACATCAGTCCTGATGCCATTCCATTCACGATCCTTATAGATGCATACATTCATGTACATAAAGACTCTCTCTCTTTTCTTCCCCTCCCTCTCTTCCTTTGTCCTTTCTGTGATGCTGAACTCTGAAAACCTTATACATGCCACAGAGTCACACCTCCCAACCCTAGAGACTCTTCTGTTCACACATCCATGAAGAAACTCAGTATTAGCAGCCAGGAGTGCAGTATATATGCTTGCTTGGCATGCGAAAGGCCCTGGGCTTCACTCCATCATGTAAAGAAAAATAGGTTTGAGGAGGCTTCCACCTAATGCAGCTTTCTCAGTAAGGTGGGGTGCAGCTGGACCTGACTGAGTGGCGATCGTGATGGACGGATGGATCTCCTCACTGCCTCTGACGACCCTTGGGTGGTACTTTTCCTCCCGACACCCCAGCTGGGCCTCCACATCACCCTGACAGCTGCTGCCACATTCCAGAGCTCCAGCAGCGGAAGTAAAGGCAGGCCGAGGTCTTTCTGGGTGAGTGAGTGTTTGAAATGAGATTAACCGAATGCCAGGGTTGGGGAAAACAGCTTTTCCCTGAGTCACCTCTGTCCTACCTTCCTCATGACACACAACTGAGCTTGTTGCCCTGCGTGGTAGTGCGTCAGCCTTGGGCCATGAGACAGTGGGCTCTTGTAACCTGGTAGCAGTGGATCTACTTGTGCTAAGAGAGCCAGCCTATACTGGCTGTGTGTCCTTGACTCTGGGGTTCAGCCTGGCGTGTGTGTCTTTGTGCGAGTCACTCTGTTTCTCTGCCCTCTGGTGGCGGATGAGAGTCACTCCGGCTTCCCTGGTGATGTTGCAGGGTTTTTCCTCAACCACCACGTGACAAGGACAGCATTCCAGGAAACCGGAAGGGCTGGGCGGGCCTCTGGGATTTCAAAGTTGACAGCTTTGCCCAGCTGGCAGGTTCCAGCCTGCTGCATCATTTTCCCTGAACTCTAGGACATTTTTTTTTTTTTTTCAGGACACTCACCACCCAACTTTCACAGGCTTTAAGACTATCTCCTCTGTTCTACAAGCTCATCCATTTTTCCCTAAAGAATTTAAGTTGTTAGGATTCATTTTCCACCCAGAGTTAGAGAACAGAAGGAACTAACTCCCTCTGCTTTCCTGCGCTTTAACTCAGTTTTATTCTGCTTCCTCTGTCTAACTGAGTGGTTCCCAGCATGGGGGTCGACACCCCTTTGGGGTTAGAATGACAGGTAGGAAAACATCATGGTTCATAACAGTAGCAAATTTACAGTTACAAAGTAGTAAGGAAAACAATCTTAGGGTTGGGAGTCACAGCAACATGAGGACCCGTTTTAAAGGGCTGTAACTTTAGGAAGGTTGAGGGCCACTGCCCTAACTAGAGGGAAAGATGGGCCACCTTACCCAAGGCTACCTCAGGAGAAAACTCGAATACTAAGAAACATAAATTCCCACCCACACATGGAGCTTTCCCTGCTCCCTCCTTCCTGTTCTAAAAGCGAAAACAAATGGTCCTCACGGATGCTCACAGACTAAAGTCCACCTACCACACACAGAGCACAAAAGGGAAAACCGGCCAGGAGGCTCTGGCCGTGAAGTGTGGGCAAAGAACCTCTGCTCCCCCTGCTGAGACCATGAGGTAATGTCTGTGGGAAGCCCCAGTTCTCATCCCTGTCTCCCAAGCAGAGCTCTGTACCCCGCTGCTTAGATGTGCAGCACCCACATGCCCATCAGATTTATGACTGCTGGATTTCTATTCAGGAGAAACTACAGACTGGGCATCATAGCTTCTGCCTGTAATATCACTATTCAAAGAGCTGAGGCAGGAGGATCAAAATAAGTTCAAGGATATATAGTGTGTTCTAGGCTTGTCTTCTCTCTCTCCCTTTCTCTCTCATATACATACGTGTGTGTGTGTGTGTGTGTGTGTGTGTGTATAAACACACATAAGTATAGACATACTGTATAAAGAGCTAACATGCTCCACCTATTTCCTTTGGAGATGAAGCTCCTCTGCAGCTGAGTGGCGTTTTCTTTTGCAGTGTCTATCACTGGTGGTGAGTGTGCGCTTGTGAGTGTGTTGGGTGGAGTGGCTGGGGAATGGTGTAAAGAAGTGGATGTCCCAGCTGAGGCACTTGGCATAGGTGAAGCTCACTGCATCCTATGTGTCAGCTCTTCAGGACGGCAACCCTTAATGATTCGCTCCCCAATCCACTGTGGAGAACCAAAGCCTCCAAGCCAGTCATTGCCTACAGAGACAAACTGTGTTCCTGGAGATTAGGTTTGGGGAAATATTAAGCATTCACAGTAGAAAGTGTCTGGCTTTAAGCTCCTTAGGGTAGAAGCTTCTAATATTTATTAGGGACACTAGGTAGGTTTGGGTTGGGATAGAGCACTGGTTCTCAACCTTCCTAATGCTGTAGCCCTTTATGACTCCCAACTATAAAAGTATTTTGTTGCAACTTCACAACTGTAACTTTACTACTGTTATGAATCATAATGTAAATAAATATCTGATATGTGACCCCTGTGATGGTCACGACCAAAGGTTGGGAACCTCTGGCAGAGAGAGTGCTATAGGGATATGTTCATTTTTTGGTCATGGAGGTCTTTGTACGACTTGGCAATTGTAATATATATATATATATATATGTATATATGCATATATATACATATATATATGAAATCATATACTTAAACACATTATTTTTAATTATGTGTGTGTATGTGTTTGTGTCTCTGTGTAGGCATATGCATGCATGAGTGTAGGTGGCCACAGAATCCAGAGAGAGTGTTAGATTCTCTGAAGTTAGACAGGTATTTATGAGCCACCTGATATGGGTGCCGGGACCCAAATTCTAGATCTCTGCATGTACTATTACCTAGTGAGCCATCTCTCCAGCTCCCTGAGTCATAGACCTTGCAAGGATGAGCTTTATAGATGTGAATTCTATGGAAATACTACTACTAACAACTTAATTCTCGGAAGGTACATAAAAAAAAAGGCCTTGAAATTGTATTTATATGTTTCTATATTTAAAATTGTAGTACAAGGGATGGAACTCAGGGCTAGGTATGCTAGGTAAGTGCTGCACCAGAAAGCTACATTTCCAGGCCTTTTATTGTTACCGTCGTTTTGGGCATAGGGTCTCATATGTCTCAGAATGGCCTCAAATTTCCTTTGTAGCTGAGGATAACCTTGAACTTCTGAAGTTCTTTCCTCCCTATTTTCTTTCTTTCTTTTTTTTTTTTTAAAGATTTATTTATTAAGTATACAGTGTTCTGCCTGCACGTACATCTGCATGCCAGAAGAGGGCATCAGATCTCATTACAGATGGTTGTGAGCCACCATGTGGTTGCTGGGAATTGAACTCAGGACCTCTGGAAGAGCAGATGGTGCTCTTAACCTCTGAGCCATCTCTCCAGCCCTCCTCCCTATTTTTTAAGTACTGGCATTGCAGGGGTGTTTGGTGCTAGGTGCTGAACCTCAGGACTCTATCAACCGAGTTACATCTTCAGGCCTTCCTACCCATCACTTTGGAGACAGATCTCCCTTTATTAATTTATTAATAGCTCAGCCAGGCTGGATCTTCCTACATAGCCCAGTTCATTCTATAATGTTCTTAAGGAACAATTACAGAAATGACATCCTATAACTACTTTCCAGGCCAAGGTACAGAATTGGTCAGCATCCCAGAAGCCCATCAATTCATGGCCCCTGCTATGGCTTAGATAAGTGTTCCTGTCCTGGCTAGTTTAATTGACAGAGGTTAAAGTCATCTGGAAGGGAACTTCAATAGAGAAAATTCCTCCCTAAGATCCATCTGTAGGGCATTTTCTTAATTAGTGACTGACGGGGAGGGCCCAGCCCATGGTGGATAGGCTTGCCCCAGGCAGGTGCCTCTGGGTTCTATAAGAAAGCAGGCTGAACAAACCATGAGGAGCAAGCCAGTGAGCAGCACCCCTCCTTGCCTCTGCATCAGCTCCTGCCTCCAGGTTCAGCCCAGTTCAGCCCAGTTTGAGTTCCTGTTCTGACTTTTCTCAGTGATGACCAGTGATGTGGAAATGCAAGACAAATAAAACCCCCTCTTCCTCCTCACGTTGCTTCTGACCATGGTGTTTCGTCACAGCGATATTAACCCCACCTAGAACACTCCTCAACATTCCTGCCTGTGGTGCTGCTGGGAGGCGGGGGGGAGCCATTGGAGCTGGAGCACAGAGGAAGAAGGGAGGCCACTGAGGAAGTGCCCTTGAAGAGAGAGTCTTCTCTTTGCTTCTCCTCCCTCCCTCCCTCCCTCCCTCCCTCCCTCCCTCCCTCCTTCCTTCTATCCCTTCTGTCTCTCCTTCCTCCCTCCTCTCCCTCCCTCTCTCCTCCCTTCCTTCTTTCCCTCCTCTTCCAGGCAGATACTCCCATGCCAGTATCTGTAATACTGACTAGTAATGCTGGCCACTTCCCCACTGCTCTGCAGAGTGGCTTCTTAGGGCTTCATATGTGCACAGTGCACTGCGCTCTTTCTGGCCCCTGCCCCATCCTTCATCTTATCACAGGGTGATTTAAGTCTTGATGCATGAGCTTGTCATGTAATAGTACCTTTAGCTGGGCATGGTAGTGGACTTTTTAATCCCAACACTCGGGAGGAGGCATGGGCAGGTCAAGGGTGACACAGGGGGCAGTGGAGGCAGAGGCAGGCAGATCTGTGAGTTCAAGGTCATCCTGGTTTACGTAGTGAGTTCTAGGCCAGCCAGGACTACATACTGAGACCCTGTCTGGAAAAAAAAAAAAAAAGAAATACTTTGGGTATATTAAGCAAAACTAAACAACAAAACAACTAGGCTTTTAATTGAGATCACATTGAATGTGTGGGTAAGTTTTAAGAAAACTGACATCTTCATGATCCACAATTTGAACCTGGACTGTTAGAGTCTCTGTGAGCTTCAGTTCCTGGAAGGTTGCTGACATTCGAAAAGGCTGAATGACTGATTGGACTTCAATGACAGTATAGGCATTGGAATGTTGACAACCCAGAGCCAAATACCTTGAGCCACCTATCTTACTTACCCTTAGGTAACTATTTATTGCCAGCCTCTCTGAGTGACCTAATATCCTGTCTCCATTAGGTAAATCCTTTGGAATGTAAGAACAGATCCTGGTTTCCACCAAGCCAGGAGCTAAGTGTGTCATGAGATAGCATAAACTGTCTACTTGAGGTGCCCATCCCTGTATCTTAGGAGTGTTTGGTTTATGGCTTTCTTTGTTCTGCCAGTATAAAACCCCAGGAAACTGTTACTGTGTTGGAACATGATGTCTGGGGTGACCTAAATCTGTGTTCTCAGCCATGGCCACTCAGATTTGGCATCCCAGAGATGGTGTCTGATCCCCTGGAACTGGAGTTTACACATAGTTGTGAGCTGCCATGTGGGTACTGGGAATTGAACCTGGGTCCTCTGGAAGAGCAGAATAAACTTTCTTTTCCTCTTTTGAGGTGAGAGCTATGTGTTTTGTGTCTCATGATTGGAGCCAAATGATCATGGACTGAAATCTCAAAAAAAATTTTTTTTTCCTTAAGACTGGGTTTCTTAGCCGGGTAGTGGTGATGCATGCCTATAATCCCAGCACTTGGGAGGCAGAGGCAGGTGTATTTCTGAGTTTGAGGGCAGCCTGGTCTACAGAGTGAGGTCCAGGACAGCCTGGGCTACACAGAGAAACCCTGTCTCGAAAACCCAAAAAACAAACAAACAAACAAACAAACAAACAAAAAGACTGTGTTTCTTTGTGTACCCCTGGCTGTCCTGGAACTTACTCTGTTGACCAGGTTGACCTTGAACTCACAGAGATTTATATGCCTCTGCCTTCCAAGTGCTAGGATCAAAGGTGTGCATTGCCACTGCCTGGCTAAAATCTCTAAAACTCTTAGCCAAAATAAATCTTTTAAAATTATTATTATTTTTAAAGGCTTGTTTCTGTCTGCATGTGTGTTATGTGCACTATGTGCATGCCAGGTGCCTGTGGAGACCAGGAGATGGTGTCTGATTCCCTGGAACTGAAGTTACACATGGTTTAAGCTGCTGTGTGGCTGCTGGGAATAGAACCTGGGTCCTCTGGAAGAGCAGCCAGTACTTTTTTTTTTTTTGAGACTGGGTTTGTCTGGATAGCTCTTGGCTGTCCTGGAACTCACAGATCAGCCAGCATCTGACTCTGGAATCCTGGGATTAAAGGTGTGCATGCTCTTAACTGCTGAGCCATTGCTCCTGCCCTACTTAACTTTTCTTTTTGTTTTTGCTTTTTGTTTTGTTTTGTTTTTTTGTTTTTTATTTTTTTGAGACAGAGTTTCTCTGTGTAGCCCTGGCTGTCCTGGAACTTACTCTGTAGACCAGGCTGGCCTCGAACTCAGAAATCCACCTGCCTCTGCCTCCCAAGTGCTGGGATTAAAGGCGTGTGCCACCACCCCCTGGTATGGCTTGTCCTTGTGATTGTACATTTTACTCACGTGATTCCTCTTAGCTCTCAGAGTATAACTGTCAGATGCTCTGACTGAGATTTTAGTCTGATTCATTTATGAGCTCTTTTCTCCCAGGTCTCACTGCCAGCTAGAGCAGCAAACAGCACATGATCTGAGGTCACTGGAAAGATACTATGCTATATCCTACAATCTTTGCCTCTATGTCTTAGTTACAGTTTTAAGGCTGTGAAGAGACACCATGGCCACAGCAACTCTTATAAAGGAAAACATTTAATTGGGGCTGGCTTATAGTTTCAGAGGCTTAGTCCATTATTGTATGGAGGTGTGCAGGCAGATACGGTGCTGGAGAAGGACCTGAGAGTTCTACCACTTGATCTGCAGGCAGCACAAGTAACTCTGAGCCACACTGGGTGTACCTTGAGCATATGAGACCTCAAAACTGGTCCCCATAGTGGCACACTTCCTCCAACAAGGTCACATCTACTCTAACAAGGTCACACCCACTCCAAAAAGGCCACACCTCCTAATAGTGCCATGCCTTATGGGCCATGCATCCAACACATGAGTCTATGGGTTTGTCTTAGTTAGGATTTTACTGCTGTGAACAGACACCATGATCAAGGGAACTCTTATATGGGCAACATTTAATTGGGGCTGGCTTACAGGTTCAGAGGTTCAGTCCATTATCACTAAGGTGGGAACATGGCAGCATCCAGGCAGGCATGGTGCAGGAGGAGCTAAGAGTTCTACATCTTCATCTGAAGGCTGCTAGAAGAATACTGGCTCCCAGGCAGCTAGGGTGAGGGTCTTAAGCCCATGCCCACAGTGACACACCTACTCCAACAGGGCCACACTTTCAAATAGTGCCACTCCCTGGGCTAAGCATATGCAAACCATAATAGGGTCGATTCCTATTCACACTTTGTAATACTGAGGGACTGTGCCTATTTATGTATCTGTCTGTCTGTCTGTCTATCATATAACTGTCATCTGTCACCATTTATCTACCTACTATCTATCAACCATCTTTCTGTTTATTTTACTGTCTATTCAGTACATCTCCTTAGCCACCAGGGGCATAGTTTTAGAACCTTGGCAGGTGCTTGAAACCACCACTTACATAGAGCCCTCTGGATGATGATGATGATGATGATGATGATGATGATGATGATGATGATGTGACTGTAGACTCTTTACACAGACCCAGGATTAACTTGTCCTTCTGTGTTTTAGGTCCTGCTGTCTCCATCATTCCATTGCTACTCTTGTGCTTTGGAACCATTACTAACTAAAATAATTTTTTTTTTTGTTTTTGTTTTTTGAGATAGGGTTTCTCTGTATAGCCCTGGCTGTCCTGGAGCTCACTTTGTAGACCAGGCTGGCCTCGAACTCAGAAATCTGCCTGCCTCTGCCTCCCAAGTGCTTGGATTAAAGGCATGCACCACCACCGCCCAGCATAAAATGATTTCTTGAACAGCAGCATTGTGGTAACATAGCAGTCAATCTGACAGCCAAGAGAGCTACTAAGTGAGCAATTAAGGGGCTACTAAGTAGCTAATGACCCTACTAGCTGGTGTGGGCATGCTGGGCACAGGATGACTCATGCCCAGGTAGGGACACAGTGAGATGCTATGCTGCTCAGAGTAATGTTCAAGCTAAAGCTCATGACTTGTTTATTTCTGGAATTTTCCGTGTAGTAGTTCTACTGTGGTTGACTGGGTAAGTGAAAGTAAAGAGAATTAAAAACCCACAGATAAATGGGTACTACTGGATTTCCAGCTTCCTGATCTGACATTTGCAGGTCTTTCTCCTTGCAGGTCTGTGTGTGTGTGTGTGTGTGTACATGTGTATGTGTGTGATGCATGAATCAAAACCTAGGGCCTCACCCACACTGGACAACCACCCAACTGCTGAGTCATATCCTCTCTGTCTTTACTTTTTTCTTTCACCATTTATGAGACAGAGCTTCACTGTGAAGCCCTGGCTGGCCTGGAGCTCACAGAGATCTGCCTGCTTTTGCCTCCCTGTGCCACCATGCCTGGCTACCATCCTTTCTTCATCACGTATCTTGCCCTTCCTGATAAGATCCTCTTTGTGGATTACCCACATGACCCCTGGCCTTTTTCCGTCCACTGAAGCTGTCTTCTTAGGAGAACATACCGGAAACCACATCATCTTTATTTCTGTTTATGTTTTTGAGACTAAGTTTGACCATTTAGTCCAGGTTGACCTTGAACTCCATCCTCCTGCCTCAGATTTCCTCCTGTCACAACTCATGATAGAACCCGAGTCTTATTTGTCTTTGAATACCAACACTACAGAGTGCTTGGCTCTGTGTGTCTTTTTTCAATTTTTCTTTTTTTCTTTTTTTTTTCCGAGGACAGGGTTTCTCTGTGTAGCCCTGGCTGTCCTAGAACTCACTCTGTAGACCAGGCTGGCCTTGAACTCAGAAATCCACTTGCCTCTGCCTCCCAAGTGCTGGGATTAAAGGCATGTGCCCCCACTGCCTGGCTTCAATTATTCTTTTGCCTACTTTAAATGAATTCATTTGTCTCACTAATGTTGCTGACACTTTCCCAAAAATAAAATGGATCTTAAAATGTTTCTGATTATCTAATGCACAGGAGTGGGGGTGGGGATACTCTGCCCTTTACTGTTGTGTTTCAAATTCTGGATTTATGGATATTTTCAGGGCAGTTAATAAGGAAAAGGCTAATCAAGGAGTTTCATTTCTTGATAATGAAAACACTATTATTTATTTATTCATTTATTTATTATTTCTAGGTGCACTGTACGTATAAGCACGTGTGTGTCAAAGGACACTCTATACTTGGTTCTCCTTCCATGGTGTAGATGTGGAGTATTGACCTCAGGTCATCAGGCTTTGGATCAAGTGCTTTTACCTGCAGACCTGTCTCTACACTTCTTCCTAACTTTAAATCCTATATTCCAAGAATATACAACGCAGAAGCTGGGGGCTAGAGATGTAGCTCAGTTGGTACATGCTTGTCTGAGATGGATAAAGCCCTGGGTCTAATCACTGGCACCTCCAAAACAAGGTATAGTGGTGCACATTTGTAATCCCAGCATTTGGGAAGCAGAGGTAGGGGATGAAAGAGTTTAAGGTATCCTCAGCTACATTGCTAGTAATTCATGGCAAGCTTGGGCTACACAAGACCCTGACTCAAAAGAATATTTTTATTCTTTTGTTAGATATCCCTAGAAGAGTCTCCATTTTACCTGTCCTTTAGAATCAGGTTTAGTTCTGAGACATTTCTCATATCTGTGATTTTAATTTTTATGATTTATTTATTTTTATA
The DNA here is from genome assembly GCA_019843815.1 of Montemys delectorum. NCBI lineage: Eukaryota > Metazoa > Chordata > Mammalia > Rodentia > Muridae > Montemys > Montemys delectorum. Next base: position 595 of record JADRCD010204284.1, on the reverse strand, counting down.
TATATGAATGGTTTGCCTGTATGTTGTGTGCCATGTACATACCTGATGCCCACAGTTACCAAAAGAAAGTATTGGATCCCCTGGAACTAGAGTTAGAGATGGTTAGGAGTCTGATATGTGGGTGCTGGGAACCAAACCCAGGTCTTCTTCAAGAGCAACAAGTGCTCTTAATTGCTCTCTCTTTCCAGCCCCCACGATTTTATTCTTTTAAAAACGTTCTTTTCTTTTCTTAAAGGGGCCAGAAAGATGTCTCAGCAGGTAAAAGTGATTGCAACCAATTCTGAAAATTGAGTTTGATCTTTGGGACCCATATGGTGGAAGGAGAGAACCAACTTAGGTGCACACATGCATACATGGATACACACACACTACCCAAGTATAGTTTTCTTTTTTAAGTTTTTCTATTGGGCTAGAGATGTGACTCAGTGGTAGAACATTTGTCTTGCATGTGCAATGTCTTGGATCTGATCTCCAGACATAGATAGATGGATAGGTCGGTAGGTAGGTCGATAGGTAGGTAGGTAGGTAGGTCGGTAGGTCGGTAGGTAGGTAGGTAGGTCGATAGGTAGGTAGGTAGGTAGGTAGGTAGGTAGGT
>JADRCD010204283.1:0-13492 GCA_019843815.1 Montemys delectorum | reverse complement strand
GAGGCAACGTGACATTTTATTTCTCCTCAGGGATAAAAGAAACATGTTGGTGTTTGTACCTTGTAACCACACAGAGCTGAAAGGAGCCAGAGCAGTCCAGCTAGAAAAACTCATACAACCTAGACTGGAAAGGGTGAAGTAAAATCCACTTTGGCTGTAAATGGCATGACCTTATCTATAGAAAGCCCTGAAGAGTCTTGCTTTAGATACTTTTCTCATCACTGTAAAAAAAGAAGCCTCAAGAACAAGGTAAGAGAGGAAAAATTCACTCTGACTCACAGTTTCTGGGATCGCAGTCTGACCAAGCCTGCTCAGTCAGTCAATCAAGTCTCAAGGGTGGGAGCAAGGATTGAAAGAAAAAGACAATTAGAAAAAAATGTAACGTGACTCCAGTCAGTGCTGAGGCTGAAGCGGGTTTATTTTTTTCCAGCCTGCTTTTAAACCATTCTAAGTCCATGCAAAGAGTAAGGTCAGTTCTAGGTCAAGGAACAAACAAGGCAATAAACCAAGTCCGGAGGTCTAGGTGCTTATCAAGACGACCAAGATAAAAAGGGACAACGCCTCACATTCCTCAGCAGAGTTTACGGTGAGTTTAGGGTTCGCCCAAATGTAAATGTTCTTATCTGAGCCTACTTCCTTATCCTAGCCCAAAGTCAAATTCCTGCCCGAAGCCTACTTCTTTGTTTTAGCCCAAAGTCAGATTCCTGCCTGAGCCTACTTCCGTGTCCTGGCCCAATGTCAAATCCTTGCCAAGTTTCCAGAAGCAACCCCCACAGCTCTCCACATCAGTCCATCACGGCAGGGAAAGCATGACAGGCGGCAGAAGCAGCTTAGTCTCATAGGTAGGAGTTCGTGGTAGCAGGTGCTCACATAGTGCAGACAGGAAGCAGTCAAATCAGAGCACGTCTGGGCTGTTTCCTGCTTTAGCCAAAGAGGCTAAAGGCTTTTCAAGTCTCCACAGTTATCCTCCTAAATAAAGCCACCAGCTGGCCAAAAAGCACACAAAACATGGACATGCAGGGGACATTCCTGACTCAAACCATAATGACTCTCGAGCAAAAACTGTCAGAACTCAGTAAAGCTTCATGATGCAAAAATGGGTTGTGTTTCTGTATAGTAATAATGAACTAAAGGAATCTAAGGAAACAATCTCCTTTGTAACAAGCCTAAATAAATGGAATCAAAGCAAATCTAACCCGAAGACAGTTGTGTACACTAAAAGCCCCAATGGAAGGATTTGAAGAAGACACGCAAATTAAAAGATATTCCATGTTCAATGACTGGAAGAATTAATAATGTTAAATTGCCCATATTATCTAAATCACACATACAGTACAATCTCTGTTACAGTTCCAATGGTGTTTTTCTCAGAGACAAACACAAATTCTAAAACTTAGAAGGAACCACCAATGACATCAGACAACCAAAGAAATCTTGAACAAGTACAAAACTGGAGATACCATACTACCTGCTCTCAGAATATAATACAACAATACTAACAGATCATGACTCAAGTACAGACACACAGAACAGTGAAGCAGAGGACACAGATCATATATGAACCCATACAGTTACATTTACAGTTAATTTCCCTTTGACAAAGTTACCAAGATCACATAATGGAAAAAAGACATTCTCTTCTAAACTTCACATTTGAATAAATAAAACTGGACCTTTTGATCACACTGTATATGATATTAAATAGATTAGAGACTCCTTTGTGTGTTCTGACACTATAGAAATACTAGAAAAAATGGTGAAAACTTTTTCAGAATATTGACATAAGTTGTGGGTTTTTACTGTGATCACAAGACTACTCCAATAAAAACAGGGGAAACAAACAAACAAACAAAAGAAGTAAATGGGAGTCTAATAGCTAAAAAGTTGTGTGCACCAAAGGAAGTACAAAGGCAATTTATCAAATAGAGAAAATATTTGCAAACTATGCATCTGATAAATGGTTGATATCCAATATATATCAGAATCTTCAAAACTTTGATAGCAGCAGTAATTATAATAATTTTAAAATGAGGGTGGGTCAGAATCAAAGGCATTTGCCACACAAGCTCAGTGACTTGAGTTTTATACCTAGAATATATATAAATGTGAAAGGAGAAAGCCAGTTTCACAAAGTTGACTTCTTACCTCTGCATATGTTCCATAACATGTGTATGCTCACAGATATGCATGACACATACATGCACAACCATGTGTGCTCTGGTGATGGTGGCTAGCATCCGAGAAACAATCTAAAATTGTCCTCTGGCCTCCAGTCCACATGCCTGTGCACATTCATTCATCATACACACACACACACACACACACACACACATCCTGCCATTCTCAGGAGGAGACTGTGTGAAGAAATGCTAACCACCACGAATCATTGGGGACCTGGTAGTTAAAGCTAACTCCACACACATTAAAAGAATTTTTTTCAACAAGACAAAAGATAATTGTTGGAGATGGGAAAAGCACAAATCTTAGTATAATGCTATTGAGGATTTAGCCTGGGGTGGCCATTATGGAAAACATCCTAGAGATTCTCCCAGGAAACTGAAAGTAGAGTTACCACACTCTGCTGGCTGGTCTTCTGTCAACTTGACACGAGCGAGAGTCATCTGAGAGGAGGGAACCTTCGTTGAGGAGATGACTCCATAAGATGCAGCTGTAAGGCATTTTCTTAGTGATTGATGGGGGTCATCTTTGGGCTGGTGCTTCTGGATTCTATAAGAAAGCAGGCGGAACAAGCCACAGGGAGCAAGCCAGTAAGCAGCATCCCTCTGTGGCCTCTGCATCAGCTCCCACCTCCAGGTGCCTGCCCTGCTTGAGTTTCTGTCCTCACTTCATTCTATGATGAACAGTACTGTGGACTCCTAAGCCACATAAACCCTTTCCTCCTCAATTTCATTTCATCATGGTGTTTTGTTGCAGCAATAAAAACCCTAACCAAGACACATACAATTTAGCAGGTTGATTTCTGGATCTGTGCGCTGGTTAGTTGTTGGGTTTTGTTTCTTTGTTTGATTGTTTGTCAACCTGATACAAGCTAGGATCATCTTGGAAGAATGAACCTCAACTGAGAAAGTGTCTCCATCACCTTGGCCTGTAGGCAAGTCTGTGGGATGTTTTCCGGATTAATGATTGATATAGGAGGGCCCAGCCGACAGTAGGTAGTGTCACATCTGGATGGGTGGTCTTGAGTGGTGTGAAAAAGCAAGCTGAGCAAGCCATGGGGAGCAGTCAGTAGCACCCCTCCCCTGCTGGGGCTCCGCTCCTACCTCCAGGTTCCCCCCTTCTTCCTTGGCTTCCCTCAATGATGGACTGTGATCAAGACATGTGAGCCAAACCAAACTCTCCTCCCCAACTCACTTTGGCTATGGTCTTTATCATAGCAATAGAAAAAAGGCAAACCAGGACAGAAACTGATGCCAGAGCCTGAGCTATTGCTTTGACAGGCCTGACTGTGTTTAGGGGGAAAGGCTGTGGAAGTGTTCAGAGCTCTGAGCTGGGAAAGGCATTAGTGCTCCAAGTGGGCTGTCATATAATTATTTATTTTTATATATTTATAAATTAAATATATTTAAAATAAATGCATATTTGAAAATATAAACACATTATATGATTATACAATCATATATTATAAAATTACATAATTCCTTCTATAATATATATATTATTTAATGAAGTTATACCACTAGGTGTAATAATTCTCCCTGCAAGAGCCACCATAGTCTATCTAACAAAACCCATGAGTGGCATCAGGGATGAGAAATGTCCTTTCAAGACATTGATAGGGGAAATTAAAGAGACCCCAAAACAAGATACATTGTTGCTCTTGCTTGTCTCCCAGAATTTGGAGGTAAGTCCTTATTACCAAAAACACAGCCCATCTCAGATACAGGACTTGAAGAAATGGCCTAGAAGCTTCATCCCTGAGGACTGGCTCCCATGATACGGGAAGCTGATGTGAAAGCTGTCTCTCCAGGGAGGGAGAATCGCCCATAATCGTATACGGCTAGGACAGGCAAGAAACACCCAATGACAAGCAGGTCAGAACATCCGCAAATGTGCTATAGTAGCACTTATATCTTGAGAGACACCAACAGCTGCCCACTTAGATTAAAGATTCGCTCACTCCTGGTACTGTTAACTTAGCTAACAGCCCATGACTGATGAGGCTAGCTAGAGGAGAACCTACTACCATGGGTTTCCTAAACCAGTCTCCTTTTTAAGTGCATTCTAAGTGCTTATCCTTCCGTTCACAGATACTGTCTGTAGCTCCCAGCTCTCCATCAAAGAAGCATCATTTTGCAGAAGGAAATTGTTACAGAAACCCACAACTAGTCCAAATTCAGAGAGCAGCTGACTGTGCCATGCCCAGCTCCAAATAATATGCCTACAACATAATGCCTGCACCTAAGGCTCCGGGAACCCCATAGAAGAGGGAGCAGGAAGACTGTAAAGATCCAGAGTATAAGGAGAGACTGTTGTGGTGTTGAAGCTAGGACTATTTGAGGTGTTGGCTTAGAGACCAGCTGTGCTGTAACACCCAGAGCCAGATAGTCAACTATGATTTCTTCTACATTCCTGTGAGCACAACTGGTATCCCAGTAGCCCAGAAGCATCGTTGTTCAAATTGTCTCATCTTTTTGTAATTCTGGGGGTGGTTCTTCCCTTTGTAAGTAATGGCATAATGAAATTTAGCAACTATGTTAGAAATTGTATCTTACTGGACGAGACTGACCCCTATCTGTTCAAGTGGATAGAGTACTTGAGATGCCCCTGCAGCAGACATTTCAATTTCCCAGTAACCCACTAAAAATTTCAAGTCATTTAAATCAAAGGCTGTTTAAGATGGAAAGATCCAAATAGACAGACTCTAACTAGAGCCAAAGTAGGTTGTGTTTATTAAATCCTTGCGAAAGTATGGTAGAAAATACAATGTATGCTAAGCAAAAGGAAACGGGAGGGGTAAGAGGAAGAAATAACTTCAGTATGGATTTCAGCAAACACCCTCCTTAGCGTAAGCCAGTTTTCAGGGACACTCTGCCATGCAATGAAGCAGTGTTTGTCAGGCACATTCCTGCAAAGCTTAAAAGCAGTAACTTCAGATGGTATCCTAGGGGAAGCATTAGGAATCACCTGGATACAGAATTTTTTTTCTTCTTCCTCTCTTCTAAAATGTATGACTCTTTAGAAATCAAGCTGCACGGCCATCTGCACTCCTCTGCACTCCTCCCTCCGGCACACATGCTGCCTGTGACCATTTTAGTTAAGCAGCAGGCTGCACTGACAGAGGGCACTGTGTCAGCATTCATTTACTTCACTCTGTCCTTTTACCAACCAAACCAGGGACATCTTTAACCACATCTTCTTCCCTCTGCCTACTGAATTCTGTGCATCTAAAAGATTCAACTTAGAAGGAAACTCGACAAAACACTAGGCTGTTGAGATTTATGGAATATCATATGTAGTGTCAGGGTACCAGGCTTGGTGGCAGCACACTGTGATCACCAAGAGTTCATTGAATGCAGCTACATAGTTCTCATAGTCCGGGTGGGCTTTGTATTGAAAGACTTTCGTAGGAGTTGCTGTGGTTAACAGACACCTATTTCTGATTCAATTAAGATTTATGAGATTTACTTATTGTAGTAATTGGAATATGTTTGGCTCAGGGAGTGGAACTATTTGGAGATGTGGCCCTGTTGGAGTAGGTGTGTCACTGTGGACGTGGGCTTTAAGACCCTCTTCCTAGCTGCCTGGAAGCCAGTCTTTTCCTGTTTGTCTTTGGATGAAGGTGTAGAACTCTCAGCTCCTCTTGCACCGTGCCCATCCGGATGCTGCCATGCTCCTGCCTTGATGATAATGGACTGAACCTCTGAACCTGTAAGCCAGCCCCAATTAAATGTTGTTCTGAAAAAAATTAGTGTCCAGTTTGTGTTCTTTGTTCAGGGTATGTCTTCTCAATGAGAGCCTTTATAGCAAGGAAGTAAATGGCTCCCTCAAGCCATTTGATGTGGGGCACTAGTCATATTCATGATGGCAGCTCCCTGTTGACCTAATTGCCTCTCAGCAGCTCACTTCCCAGTACTATTACATTGGAAATTAGATTTTAGTATGCACATTTTGATGATATAATCATTGAGACCATAGCATGTATTTGGGCTGGAGATACAGATGAATAAAACACAAAACAAAACAAACAAACAAACAAAGTACTGCTTTCAAGAGTTTTTGAGGATCACTAGATAATAATAGTGAGAGTGCCATAAGTCATCAAAGAGTTCAGTATGAAGTGCTGTAGCTAGAGAAATCATTCCAGGAGTTTGGAAAGGGTTTTTTGTTTGTTTGTTTGTTTGTTTTCAGGAAGTGACTTTTGTAACAAGTCTTGAAGAAGATAGAAGAAAGAAATATAGTTTTCTTGAGGACCAGTACCTAAGGGGTGGAGCCTTAGTGGTACTAGAAACCAGAATAAGAAACAAGATGTGTGTGTGTGTGTGTGTGTGTGTGTGTGTGTGTGTGTCTGTGTCTGTGTGTGTGTGTGTCTGTGTTCAGGGGAAATGGAAGGCTGAGTCAGATCACAGATGGCCTCACACAGCATGCTGAATGGCTTTCCTTAGAAATTCTTCTGGAGTGCTTCATTTTAGCACGAAAGTACTTTTGTTGTCTTTTCCTTTTACATTAAGAAAACATGGTATCAATGATACCTCTGTATTGTCTTTCAGTCTCTTAGAACTTAAATATAGTAATGGTTATTATAAATCTCCAGCCAGGGATACTCTATACAGTTTCTGATCACAGAACAATTATCAAAGATTATCTTTGGAAATGACAATTCTGAGACACTGCTTGAGGGAGTAGAGCACCAGTGTCTGGGTGGCCACTGAGAGCTTTAAATGGATCAGAATCGCTAGCAGGAATGTAGTTTAGGACACACTACAAGTGATGCAGAAACCTCCCGTAACCGTGTAGGAGGCAGTTACAAGGTGACAGGTGGACAGCAGAGAGGTCATTCAGGGTACCACTGTGGCAAGAAAGAATGGGAGCATGTATGACAGTAGTATGTAAGTGTATGTAGGCTGATGATTTCTAACATGTTCTGCAGTTCATGTTAACAGAATTTGATGACCGAGTATAGACATACAGGACAGGAAAGATGCAAAAGTCTGTGACATGGGTGGCCCAAATGGATGAAGTTTCAGTAGTTAAATAATTAAAGAGGGATTAGTAGGTTTAGGAGGAGACCATGAGTTTAATTTTGGCTAAGTTTAGACTGAAGAAATACTAGTCTAGTAAATGTGAAGTGAAGTTTCTAGAAAACAACTGAATACAGGTGTAAAATGTCTGTTAAGTATTCATACTTTGTAACAAATAAGCATCTAGACCTTTAACAATAATGAACATATTAACATAATCATCAACAAATGTGAGAATTATATGGGTGGTCCTATCAGAGCTTGTTATAAAGTATTTGGTTGATGTCCCTGGGAGGTCTGCTCTTTTCTGAGGGTAGGTGGAAGGGAGTGGATCCTGGAGAAAGAGGAAGTGTAGGGGAAGAAACTGGGGGGAAGGGAGTGAGAAGAAACTGCAGTTGAGCTGTAGTATATGACATAAGAATAAATAAAATGGAGCAAAAAATCGTCAAGGAAGAGAAAGTAGAGTTAGTAAAGTGAGCCACAGACAGAGACCATGAGAACGCCAGCAACATGGTTACTCAGAAAATGACTTCAACTGCGACTTTGGTATTTTAAAGGCATTAATGGTGTTTATCTTGCTTAGATGATTATGTTTTGATCTATATTAAGTTCACGTCCCTTCCTTAGGATTTATATTGGTCAGTATGAAAAACTTAATAAGTACACTCTGCTCCTGCCATGTGTGGATTAGTGGGATTCAATTATTATTTTTTTTAACTTTGGAGTTCTTTTAGTTATTTTTAAAAAATAAATTCAGCAGCATAAGTATTTGAAATAAGGCTGACTTATTTGAGCACATAATGTTATAGATTGCTGGCCATGACTCCAAAAGTTCCCATGTATGAAGGGCTCGGTTAAGCAAACTCATTGAAAGAAGATGCTGAAGCAAGGTTCAGCACAGAAACACAGAAAACTAAGATTCTACATTTCTTTGGGGTTGTGGAGGTTGATTAAATTCTGCATGGATGGCGAGAACATTCCCATGAATCCTGTGTTTGTCCCCCTATGTTTTTATATAATCATTTCCAGTAGCTATTAACATTACCCTTAAAGTCTCCAACATTGTGTCAAGCTAAAATTCATTTCCTACAACATATTCTGACAAACAAACATGAGAAAATACCACACAAATTTCTGGGTAATCTTCATCCTCATCCTTCGTTCTGCAACTAATTGATAATGTTAATTATATTGCCTATTAGCATTCAATTCTTCTGCATATTGAGGTGGCTTTTTTGTTTTTGTTTTGTTTTGTTTTGTTTTGTTCTTTAGCAACATTACAATGTTTAAAATGCATTCACTTATGGGGCCAGCAAGATGGTTATATAATGGGTAAATGCAATCACTAAGTGTACTGGCTGGTTTTGTGTGTCAACTTGACACAGGCTGCAGTTATCACAGAGAAGGGAGTTTCAGTTGGGGAAGTGCCTCCATGAGATCCAGCTGTGGGGAATTTTCTCAATTAGTGATCAAGGGGGTAGGGCCCCTTGTGGGTGGTGCCATCCCTGGGCTGGAAGTCTTGGGTTCTATAAGAGAGCAGGCTGAGCAAGCCAGGAGAAGCAAGCCAGTAAGGAACATCCCTCCATGAGCTCTGCATCAGCTCCTGCTTCCTGACCTGCTTGAGTTCCAGTCCTGACTTCTCTGGTGATTAACAGCAATATGGAAGTAAGCTGAATAAACCCTTTCCTCTTCAACTTGCTTCTTGGTCATGTTTGTGCAGGAATAGAAACCCTGACTAAAACACTAAGTCTGACCTAAATAATAGAAGGAGACAACTGAATTTGAGAGATTATTCTCAGGCTGGAGAGATAGCTCAGACGTTAAAGGCTAGGCTCACAACCAAAAATATAAGAGATATTATTTTCTACTACATGCACGCATACACACACACACACACACACACACACACACAAACACAATTCCTTAATATCTACTATAATGCAAAAAGTGTTGACACTCAGCATTGCACCACATACACTAAAATATAACCATATAATTCCTTTGTAGAAGCAGAATATAAATAAAAACTAGCAAATAAGGACCTATAACAATGTATCTAGTTTGAATAATAAACAATGTGCTCAATTCCAAGAAAGTTCCAAATGTGGGAAGGAATTCAGAGAAAAGGAACCTTTTTTCTTAACTCTGGGCAATGTGCAACATATTCATCCATTAATAATTTAAGAGATTATAATTCATTTATTTCAAGAGTGAAAGCAACTTCTTTTTGCATTGAGTTTTATCTCCAGAAGTAGCTGTAGGTATTTAAAAAATATAGCTAATAATGAAGCTATTACAACTTGAAAAAGCAGAGGTAATCTATCTGGTGCATATGCCCACTCTAAAGGTGCATTTGGAGAAAGAAGGTATGCCTGAAACCTTTGCAATAGGTATTAAGGTGAAGCCTAATGAAGTCAAACTGGTTTCAGTGCTTTGTGTTCCTGATCACTTGTGGTGGTCTGGGATGATCACTGCACAGCCTGCTTCTTTAGCGCAGAGCCAGTGTTAGATGCAAGTGTAAAGCAATTACTAAGATTAACTTCTTTCAAAGAATGCCAGGGGAGGGGGCACATTTCAAATCAATAGACTCTTGATCAGTTTAGAGCAGAAATAGTCAATTGCATCTCGTATGGTCTCAAAGCCTCTTGTTTTTAAAAGTATCCTTACAAGGGTCAATGAGATGATTCACCAGGAAAAGGCTTGTATAGCCTGACAATCTGACTTAGTTAGGGTTTGACCACTGTGAACAGATACCATAACCAAAGCAAGTCTTATAAGGACAGCATTTCATTGGAGCTGGCTTACAGGTTCAGAGGTTCAGTCCATTATCATCAAGGTGGGAGCATGGCAGCATCTAGGCAGGCATGGTGAAGGAAGAGCGGAGAGTTCTTCAGTTGAAGGCCCCCAGAACTGACTGGCTCCCATGTGGTTAGGAGGAGGGTCTCATTGTCCTCCTCCACAGTGACACGCTTCCTCCAACAAGGCCATATCAATTCCAACAAGGCCACACCTCCTAATAGAGCTACTCTCTAGGCCAAGCATGTTCAAACCACCACAGAGTCTGACAGGAATCTGAGTGAAGGTCAAAGGAAAGAACCAATTCCATAAACTGATAAAGCCCTTCACTGGCTACTCTATGGGTTCCTATTTCTACCGCCCTTCTCCACCCTTATCCCTTCCAAGCCCCCAACACCAGGTAGAAGAGAAAGACAGTTAAAGGAGAAAGGGGGCATCAATAATGTTAGACCACTTCCTGCTTCAAGTTTCTTGGAGCAATTTTGGTGGTTGCTGGCAAGGATTCTAATTCCTTCTTTTCTCTTTCTTCAACACACTTGACAAACTGCACCCAACCACCGGCAGTCAACCGGCACCCCGTATCAGGGCTCTAGCATTTATATAGCCTTTGAAAAGTTCCCAGAATTTCAAATAGCACACACTTACAAAAAACTATGGGCAGCTGGCAAAATCACACCCCTGCCAGAGCACAAGGCAAATAATCGTCTGCTGCTGTGGACAATCTAAAGCAGCCCCATATACCACTGCTGAGATCAAAACATATTCCCATTCCCATAATGTTTCTCTCTCTCTCTCTCTCTCTCTCTCTCTCTCTCTCTCTCTCTCTCTCTCTCTCTCCCTGTCCCCTCAAACTTTTCACTATGTGTGGGCCTATCTTACCTAGCAGGTTAGTGTCATAGTTTGGAGGGTCCACAGCTGAGTGGACTTATAGATTCCTCTTCTCTCCCCATAGACTACATAGCGCCTGTAGGACTCTGCAGACCAGATGGCAGGGAGGGACAAAACAGCCAGCATAGTTTCTCTAGGTCTTGCCACTAACGTTTGTGGTGTCGTCAGCAACAGTATTTTATTATCTAGTTCTAATGAGCAACCAAGAGGAACGACAGGAGGTCATACTGTTTGGGGACCGTTTGGGTGCCCCTGAAAAAACTGGTAAGGAAGTATCTCACCCCAGCACTGAAGTTCTTGTTTAATAGCCCACAGCTTCTCGGGACAACTCTTGGATTTTGAATTGCTCTGGACAATGATTACCAGCCTTTACCACCCCAAAGAAACTGGGGGAGAGAACCTGGAAGTTAAGTCTAGTGGAGAAAAAGAAACATCCATAGGAACACTTTGATAGTTTGGTACCTGTTCACTATGGTGGAAAAACATATGTGGACTTTATTATATCGGATGTCAAGATCATCGAGGTACAGTTTATAGTAAAATTAACTCTTGAAGGTGTATAATCCCATGAGCTTCATCAGATGTGTACAGGCATGCGGACGGCACTATGCCCTTCACTGCTGATATTCAGTTCTCTGGAGCCCTTCGTGGTCAGGGCCATCCCTCATACTCCTAGATGCTAACCAACAATGACTTGAGTTTGGCCTTTACAGTTTTCAAAATGTCCTCTAAGTGTATCATGTCATCATAGAGTGTGATGTCTAACATCATCTATGTGTCTAATGTCATCACAGAGTATGTAGATTTTTGTATCTGCAATCAGTGTATTGCTTTTTCAGACTCTTCTGTGTTGCTGTATGCAGCAGCGGTTATATAGACAAACCACAGTGCGTAAGTTGATGAATTTTTGGATGGTGCAGTGGTTTGGATATTCTTTCCAGTATATGTGTTACAATGTAATTGCTACTGTAACAGCATGAAGAGGTGGGGGTTTAAAGGGGGGTAGATTATTAGGTTACTAGGTTACTGGGGTTCTCTGCTCTGAACAGATTAGGGCCACTATCACAGGAGTGGATTAGTTACTGTGGGACATGGCTCTTACTAAAAAGATGAGCCCAACTCTGTTTCTGGTCTGTCTTACATATGCTTGCCTCCCTTTCTGCACTGTTATGACCGGTCAAGATGCCCCCTGATCTTGGGCATCTCATGAAACAAATGACCTTCTGTGGTTTGTAATTTATTCAGTCTATGGTATTCAGTTATATCAGTATAAAATGGACCAGGATAAATGGTCCTATTTTTTTGTCAATTATGAATAAAGCTATTTTAAGCTTTGGCATATAAGTGTTTGGGTGAATGAGTCTTTGTTTTTCTTAGGTTAGAAACGAGATTTCTGGGACATTCTGTTGGATGCATGTTTAGCTTTATTGGATTGCCAGGGTTTCAGTCTGATGTTGATTTGGGGTGCTCAAGTTTATTAGTAGGGAGGGTTTCCTATATGCTAGAATACACTCCGTCACTGAGATAGAACCTTAGCCCTGAGGTTATGGCCTGAGATAAAGAACATACAGGACTGTTCACTGTAGACTGTAGGCTTTGTCTCAGTTACTGCAAGAACAAAACACCTGCCTCAAAATATAGGGACATAAGAACAAAACCAGTAATTTAAATATAGGGGTATAAAGAACAAAACCAGTAATCTGTTTTTTCATACACTGCAATTTGGGCAAGCTGGCTTCTCACTGCTATGTCTGCAATGTCAGACTTTGTGCTGCTGGAGGATCTAAAATATCTGAATTTCCATAGTCAGAGCCTCCGTTGGCATGGCTAGAACAGTTGGGTTCTAGCCTCCCTCTTCAGGAGGGTGATTAGATTTATTAGCTTGATGACTATAAAAAATGAAAAGAGTAAAATGAAACAAAACATACTAGCAACCTCCCCCCAAATAAAACAATAGATCATTTAAAAATTTTTGTAAAGATACAGTGATCAGTAGGGGAAAGAGATCCATGGGAGGGGAGAAAGACAAGCCATGGTGAAGGGATGAATGTGTGAACATGGCAGATCCATGAAAAGCTTATAAAGAACGCAGGAAAGCAATGCCTCACTTCTAGCCCTTCTGCATATGTGCCATGATTTCACAGTAGTCACAAAAGCTCACCACTCACCCATCTCTTCTTCCTGATACTGTCTCTTACCTGAAATGTCTAAGTGAGTGTTTTCATAGGGTAGACAGCAAGAGTCTAACTGCTAATAACGTGTCCATGTTTTACCTGGAAAAGGAAGGCAGACTTAGGGGAGTAAGACAGACTCCTGTAAATTTTTGGTTGTTTTTTTTTAAGAAGAGTTCTACTAATACGTTAATATTTCATCAAAGTTATTACTAGTCTGTAGAGTAGGGAGATTCTACTATAAAGCAATGAAATAATTTTATACAGTTAAATTATTACATAGACCTGTGGGGTTTGTTCAATAACTGTAAGGCCCAGAAGACAAATTAAATATGAATGACTAAACTTCTGAAAGTTAAACTTATAATAGCTTTATTTTCCTTTATACCTTTATTTTATGGTAGATACTGCCTTTCTCCCAAATACAGCATTCTCAAA
>JADRCD010204282.1:1584-17566 GCA_019843815.1 Montemys delectorum | reverse complement strand
GCTGTCCTGGAACTCACTCTGTAGACCAGGCTGGCCTCGAACTCGGAAATCCTCCTGCCTCTGCTTCCCAAGTGCTGGGATTAAAGGCATGCACCACCATCGCCTGGCCGCGGGGCCGCGTCAGCCTTTTAACATAGTTCCTCATCATGTAGGGGCCTCCAACCATAAACTGATTTTTGTTGCTACTTCATAACTGTAATCTTGCTACTGTTATGAATCATGACATAAATATCTATATTTTCCAATGGCCTTTTAGGGGTAGAGACCCACAGTTGAGAACCACTGATCTAGATAAAGCTAGACAGAGTGTAAGATCCTAACTAGTGGCTGCCATATTGTGAGAAGCAGCCTGTAGGTGAACAGAGACTACCTAGCGCAAAATCACAGCCTTCAGACAACAGCCCCAGCTTAGCTTCACGTGACCCCAGCACCAGCATGGTATCCATGAAACAGGCCATCTGGAAAATGTACCTTTCAGCCCCAGTCAGATCCCAGATGATGTAACATAGTCTGCACACAGCAAGGTTCTTAGCCAGGCATAGCATGCCTATAATCTCAGGACTCAGGAGACTGGGGAAGGAGGTTCATGAGTTCAAGGCTAGTCTAGTCTACTTGGTGAGACAGTCTCAACAACAAAGTGGTACAGGAGAAAGATTGAGCCTAAATATTTCAACAAAAAAACAAAGAGAAATTTCCATTAAAAATTTAAAAACATTTTTTAAACAAGAAAAGAAAGGTTTCTTTATCTTACGATTTTTGGAAGCTGAATGTGCAAGTATGATGATGGCGTCCGCCTCCTGTCCACATCCCAGGAGGTAAATAGTGGCTAGTGGTGGGGACATCTTGTGACAGGGTGATCATCTGGAAGAGAAGGAGGCCTTCTTGCTCTTTTATAACAAAACAGCCACCTCTCTTGGGAACTAGCTGACATGCTACGGGGTTTACAATAATTTCTTCTGAAGCCAACAACTTCAATGACCCGACCTAGCCATATCCAGTAGTTCTTCATCTCTTAAAGCCTCCATAGACCTGAACACTGGAGACCAAGCCTCCCATACATGAGTGCTTAGGGGACATGGTACTATCACATCTTGATCATGGTGACAATTCCCTGCACATTTAATCAAAGTCTGCCTTCTTTCTAGTTACTTCCCATCATTATGTGATGTACGGTTATGTCCTGTCACAGGGCACGGTACACATGTGCACACATATGAAAGCATTTTGCCCTTGCCCTAAAATACTTCCCAGAGTTCGGGAGCAGAATGATCCCGACAGAATCCTAAGCTAGAATCAGACTGGAGCAAGCTTTGGGCTTCACGTATGTTTGGGGAAGGGTGGCAATGTTTAATGTCGTCTCCCGGGGCCATAGAACATGAGTGTTTAGAGGTTTTCTTTGTCATTTAACCCATGGATGCTCAGAAATCTTTTTCTCAGTACTTTCCTGAGCAGAAAGAAAAAAGAAGTAATATCTATGTGCTCACAGCACAGGCAACCAAGAGGAAAGGTGAATGATCCTGTTAGCTACTCCAGGCAGAACACTTTTATCTCTGAGTCACTGACATTGCAGTCCAAAGAGCGTCTCCTCTATAATGCTGCAAGGAACAGACTGCCCCACCCACTGAAGACAGGAATGTCTCTAACAGGGCTCCATCTGTTTTAGAAACAGACAGTGGCACCAAGAACTCAACTATGGATCCAACTTCATGAGGAATGACAGTCACAGTGCCCCAGTAGGAGGAAAGGGATTGTCATGATCCCTCCAGGCCTGCCCCATCCTTACCTCCCCTTCTCCCCAGCTTTTCTATAATGAATAGCATCACTAAATCTTCTAAAGTTATTTTCATTGTTTAGGAAATTGAAGTGCCTAGCTGGCCAAATTGGCAAAAAGATTGTTAGCTCTCTCTTAAGCATGTTATAGACAGTCAATAAAGTGACCCATCACAAGGTTCAAGTATCCATGTGAAGATCCACGGATACACTTAAGACCCAGTGCTCTGACCTCTCCACACTCCAATGCCCTTCTTTACGGTTCGAGAGGATCAGAAGTCTAAGGTCAAGGGTCTGAGATTTGGTGAGAGACTTTCTACTGTATCGTCTCCTATGTAGAACAGTAGGGCAAAAGAGATAGGAGAGGAGAGAGACAAAAACATCTCGAGATAGAGACAGGGACACAGACACAAATACACAGATATGCATACAGGGACACAGACATGGACACAGACACAGACAGGGATAGAGACACACATATAGACAGGGACACAGACAGAGGTCATAGGTCAAGGAAATCTTTCCTAAGGAATGGATACTTGTGGTAACAAGACAACACTGGCCACTTCTGTGATTGCCTCATTAAGCACTGAATGAGGGCACAGTCCTCACAACCAACAACTTTTTTTTTTTTTTTTTGTTTTTAGTATAGAATAGAGTTTATTTAGAGGATAAGGAGGGGAGTTAAGAGGGTAGCAGAGGCAGAGAAAGGCAGAGAGAAGGAAAGAGTAGAGAAGTAGGGGCCGGCCATGACCATGTGGAGAGAGGGGGAAGGGAATGGGGAGAGACAGGGAACAAAGGGGCAAGAGGCAAGGTAGAGAAGCAGGAGTAAGAGAGACCAACAACTCTTAAAAGTCCTACTATCTGCCCCGGTGCACTGGAGTCAAGTTTCTACAAACTGCAGGATATCCCTTCAAACCACAGCACCCACTAACCCTACCGTCTGTTCCCCTTCTCTTCTAGGCCCTAGGGTCCCATGTGTGCGTTCAGGTTAGGGGACCGCTGAGGTCCTTTGTCTGAGATGAGATCAGAAAAGAACACTGCTTCCAGCCACAGTCATAGCCACCAGCCAGATATTTATGCAAAAGAGCCAAACCACTCCACCCCTGCTGCTAATGAAAACAGGGTTTTAGTCAAGAGTGCCGGGACTTATAAATATAGTTGGGCATCTCCTTTGTGTGTGTGGTTGTCATTTGAGGGACAAAGCACCCTAGATGTGGAGGAAACAGAATTGTTTGGAGATGAGCAGATGCAAATGTAAATAGTTACTTGAAGATAAATGGAAATGCCAGGTCATAAGGCATAGGAGGCCTAGAGGGAAATTACAGCTCAAATGCAGGAGGGAGCAGATAAGATAGATGATGTTGCATATTTCATTGCATTCTATAATTGTATTCTACTTGAGACCTCTGTGGGAAGTAAACAGCGTGAGTCTGACTCCGCATCTCCCGTCTCCAGACTTCCGTCTTTGTCTGGCCAGACTCAGTCCAGCTAATTCTATGCTGATTTCTGCTGCCTGCTTTTTTAGACATCATATGAGCCTGGCCTATTGGTTTTCCCCTGGACAGGAGTGTAAGTTCTCTGGGTCATTGCGATTTACCCCAGTTTACTTCTTAGTTTTCCTAGGGCCATCCAGCAGAGGCATGGCCTCTCCCCACTCCCTGCATCTTCTATCTACCTGACCCTGAGTCTCAAGGGTATGGAATCTGATTCCACTGGTCTTATAATCAGAGAGACACATGTGTGCGTCTACATCATCTTCACATCATCTTCACACACACACACAATACAAACAACACCCGTAATGCAACATGTAACACACACACACAACACATACAACACACAGAGAGGGCACACAGCATGCAACACATACACAGAACTCTCACAGAACACACAGAATATTCAACACACATCTGACCAAACATACACAGCACATGGGACACCCCACAACATACAGACAAAACCCACACGGAACATATAGGTATACATATGCACATGAGTTTTCCTTATATACTCTGGGGTCCAGAGATCTGACTTGTCCTTTGTCTCACGGTGACCCTGAATCTGGTATGAGTCACCCTGCTGATAAGATCCTGAAACCCTCCCGACTAAGGATGCTGACTCACCCTGTACTTGTGAACGTGTTGTCTCTACACTCAGAGACATGGAAGGCTATGTTCAGGTTCATCCTCAATGGTGGAGCTGTGAATATAGACACATCTGCAGGAGCTGGAAATACTCCTCCCTCCTAGCTGGATCTGAAGGTGTACTGTTAGTGAACCACCACACTGGCATTTTGACTGAAGAACTAGCCTATGTGTGCAGAAGATAAAAATATACCAAGTGGATTTAAGGCTTTATTTCGGGGACCCCAGCACCAGCATTCTTTTCATGAAGGATCCAATGATTCCTATCAGGGTCAGGTAATCAGCTCCCATACCTGCTTGCCCAGAGGGGATGTGTGCTTAGCTCTCTGGGGATGTGGGTAAGGGGAGAGAGGGGTGGCCCACTAGCTTACCAACCAACAAGAGAAAATAGAAAAGGCCAGATCTGTTGAGATGATTAAGAGACTCAATCTCTTTCTCTCCATCTCAGCTCCTGATCATCTCTCCTCATTCAATATACTGATCATCAGGTTACACTGACCTCCTGGAATCTGGGTTTTCTTGTTTGGTTTTTGTTTTTTTTTTTTTTAATTTGGTTTTGCTGTTTGTTTGCTTTGTTTTTGTTTCCCAGTGAAGGTCTTGAGGGAACTGCTCCGTTAAGTGCCAAAAGACCTACAAACAAGCATTAGAAATACAGAACAGTCTGGTTTAATTGAAAGATCTACCACTGACATATGCCTTTTTCAAAATTTCAGACTTCCATTGGCCAAATAATTGTTGCACTGGCAATCAAAGACACAGGCAATAAGATTTAGGTCAGCCACGGATTTAAAAATGAGAAATAAAATTTCCTAAATCCGACCCTTCCTCTCTCCCCTTGATGATTGTCTCAGGTGTGGAAGCTCCCTCCTTTCTATTTGCTGAGGCCCGGGGCTCCTCTGCTGCTCATCCTGCCCCTCACTTGAATGCTCACCTCTTTCCTCTGTAGCGTCCTCCCCTCATACTTTGTAGGAGACATTTCATCTTAACAAGAAAAATGGCCCCCAGAATGAGTCATGGGGGCAGAGAGGGACTTTCACATGCAGTTTGGTCCCCTCGTTCCAAAGCTAGGGCATCTGAAATGTAGGGACGTGGGGTGACTTGCCTGAGGTTGGCAGAGTCTGAAATGTAGGGATGTGGGGTGATTTGTCTGAGGTTAGCAGAATCTTGGCAGCTGCAGAGAGATCTCAGGAGTGTTGAGGAGGGGATGGTATTGTACGTCTGACAATCTAGAAGAATCCTGCTAGTGCAAAGGGACCTCAAATGGAACTCTATCAGTGGCTCTCACCAAAACACAAACTCTAAACAGAACGCGTACGCTGTGTTTTAGAATTTCCTTTTAAAAAATATGGCTTGGCTCATTAAGAATCTTTTGTTGGGATTAGTATTCTTTAATTAAGAGTAGTCTTTCTCAGAGACAGGAACTTAAGTGTTTGTTCTTTTTAACTTTTCTCTTCAAATCTTGTCTGTCCTACTGACTTTTTCACAATAAGCAGAAAAGAAATAAAAAAAAACCACACACACTATATATATACATATATATGTATATATGTATATATATATGAAACAGCATATTTTACCTTAATTATACAAGTGAACTCAGAATCTGCCTCTCATACAACCAGAGAGCCATAGACATTAGCAATTATTCTATTCTATTCTATTCTATTTATTTATTTATTTATTTATTTATGGGTTTTTTGAGACAGGATTTCTCTGTTTAGCCCTGGCCATTTTGGAACTCTCTATGTAGACCAGACTGGCCTCAAACTCAGAGATCTGCTTGCCTCTACCACCCCAGTGCTGGGATTAAAGGCATATACCACTATTGCCTGGTTAGCAATTGTCTTAGTATGTCACTCTGAGAACTACAGCTCCCAGGATGCATTGCACCTCCTTCATCTCCCTGTCTTCTCCTGGGCCTCTAGTGAACCAGAGATGAGAAAATGCAACCCCCAGGAACAGACATGGCTGGCAGGCAAGTGCCCCAGATGCCTGTGTTAGGAAACAGGCAAAGTGATTTTGGAAGGGAAATGGGAATGGGAAGATTCAGCCAAAAGAATCTCCAATACTGTGTTTGTTTGGCCATTTGACCTTACTTGGGTCTGTGTTATGACTGACACCACCCTCCCAGACAACAGCACTACGGCATGCATTTCACACTGCAAACTTTGGTGGCTCCATAGCTCCATAGGGATGCGCGTGCTCTGTCTGAGGAGACAGTGTCTGACTTTCACCTGGAAACCTGATAAAATGTTCAAGTGATTTTTTTGAGCTGTTTTAGATCTAGGATCTAGAGAGTCATCAAGGGTTGCATCAAAAACACCACCACACTCGTTTACATATATACTGCACATTTTTTTCCCTCACCACTTAAAATTATTGTTGCTTTGTAGTCCAGGCCAGACTAGAACCTGTGATTCTCCGACCTCACTTGGCCTTCCAAGTGCTGAGATGACAGATGTATACTACTAAATCTCCCATAACCCCACTTGTGTGTGTGCATGCGTGTGTTTGTGTGCATATGTGTTTGTGTGCATGTGTGCGTGCATGCACGTGTGTGTGCGCTCTCATGTGTGCCTGACTGTATGTCTGTGCATATGCACGTGAGCCAAAGAACAATCTTGGATGTCTGCCCTCATCTCTCGGCTTGTTCTGACATAGGGTCTCTTTGTTGTTCACATTACATTCACCAGCCCACTGGTTCTTGATCTTCTGGGACTCTCCTTCTACCCCCACCTCACCCCTGATTTCCTAGTAAAATCACTGGGATGGTAGACATGTATTACCCTCTTGCCGAGGGTTCTGGGGATTCAAACTCAGGTCTTTACACTTGTATGGTAAGCCATTTGCAAAGTCATCTCTCTGCCTCTGAGTGAGAAAACATTTGAGAGCCCATAAACCAAACACAAACTTGAACTCAACTTCAGTAAGCTAAAAGTTACTGAGCCTTACACATTGAGTTGAAACATATGGGGCTGTCCTTTTGTGGGTCAAAAAGAGCTGAGGATTAGCTACCTCATGTGGATCATTCTAGAAGCTTTCATATTTAGTTTTTATTTTATTTTACATGTATGGGTGTTTTGCCAGCATGTATATCTATGTACCACATCTATGCCTGGTGCCCAGTGAAGCCAGTAGAAATTATCAGGTTCCTTGAGACTGGAGTTACATATGCTTATGAGCTACTATGTGTGTGCCAGAAATTGAACCCAGGTCCTCTGGAAAAGCATGAAGTGCTCTTAACAACTGATCTATCTATTGAGCCTCTGGGTTCCTGCCCCCCAACCCCCAAACATTGATTAAGCACCTATTGTAGGCAGGGCTCTGCTGTTGAAGTTGAAATACTGAGTGAGACCTGGTCTTTGCTCTCCATGGAGGCATGAACAATGGGTTTAACTTGGATTAGATATTCCTCAGAGCAGCAGTCAGACAAAGGTAAGGCTGGCAGGTGGACACACAAGACATAGACATATGGACTTGTGTTAGAAAAGTTCAGAGGCCCTACAAAGTGCTGCCAAAGGCGACAGTTACTATGTAAACCAGACAGCAGCTAGGCTCTCCATGGGAACACACTCCCCAGAAGCTGTTTGCGGTGGGTACCAAAGCACTGGATGCCTTAAGAGCCAGATGTAGTGAATGATTTCAGTATAGTAGTGTTTTCTGGATACAACAGAGAAGATGTGCCTATCCATTCACAAGCAGTATACACAAGACCAGCACAAACTCAAGTTAGACAAAATCCCAACCTGCAGGAGAAGGGGCACAAAATTCCACTGTGAGTCAGAAAGCTATTTGCAATTGGAAGAGGCAAGATCAGTTTTCATCAGTGAAGTGATACAGTGTATCAACTATACTCCAGGGAAGACCCAGTGGTCAGGAGTCATCAGGCCACACAAATTGAACCCTGCCTCCCTCCCCCTTTTTTTTTTAAGAGAGAAAGAACATGAAGGTGGGTGGATAAGGAGGTGGGAAAGGATCTTGGAGGAGTTAGGGGGAGGAAAAAGAATAAGATTAAAACGTATTGGATGAAATTCTCCAAGAATAAACAAAACTTAAATGAAAGAAAAGAAAGAAAGAAACTCAAAAGTCTCCTGCAGTAGAAGTGGGCGGGGAAGCATCTGTTCCTGCTCCTAGCTGTGCTGTTATTGTGAGGATTGAGGTGGATCTTCACACGTGGAACCCTAGATTGAGAAGCTTGGTGAACTTGAAGACAGGGAGAGAGGGAAGCTTGGAGGCTTGGTGGGACAGGATGCGCTTGATGGACTTATTCAGCTGGACCCACATAGCTGAAACCCTTTGAGAAGTTGTACCAAAGGACATGAGGAGATGCCCTAGTCAGTAAGGTGCTTACCTTGCAAATAGGAGGTCTCGAGTTCATTCCTCCAAGTCCATACTAAAGAAAGGCCAAGCATGCTCGTAATCTGACTGCTGGAGAGGCAGAGACAGACAGGTGGATCCCTGGTCTCACGGGTTAGCCAGGCTAGCTTGGCTGTTGAGATTTGGGTTATCGAAGATCTTATCTCCAAAAACTAGGTCAATAGGATATAGGTGGTTGTTCTCTGTTCCTGACATGCGCCTGCATACACGAGAATGCACACACACACACAGAGCAGAGGATCTTGGCATTTATTCTTTTTTTTTCTTTTAAGATTTATTTATTTATTTATTTATTCATTCATTTATTTATTTATATGAGTACACTGTAGCTGTGTTCAGACACACCAGAAGAAGGCATCGGACCCTATTACAGATGGTTGTGAGCCACCATGTGGTTGCTGGGATTTGAACTCAGGACCTCTGGAAGAGCAGCCGGTGCTCTTACCCACTGAGCCATCTCACCAGCCCCTTGGAATTTATTCTTTGTAATCTAGCTATCCCATCTTTGGATCTCTTATTATTGCTCGCATACACGTGGACGCAGATCCCTGGGCTACAGGAGAATGAAGTGAATCCATACATACATGCACAACTCTGTGGACAGCTGTGTCTGCAGAGCACTGTGAGGTGATCGGCCCAGAATGAGAAGAGAATCACTCACGACCTCCTTAGCTTGAATTTTTTTTCATGGAGTTTCCCCCTACAGCCCCATTGATCTGTTTCCAAGCTGTATTTTGGCCCTGGATAATCTTCATCCTTCTTAACACACACACACTGCTCGTTCCTTGGTGAGCACGCACTTACTTATGGCAAAGGAGACCTGCCTGGAACCACTTCCGAAAAGGCTCAGCTGCTCCTGACTATGGTTCTCGATGCTTTGGCGGGGGTGGGGGGTGGGGGGGTGGAAGCAAAGCGGCTCTGATATAGCAGAAATGGATAGCATTGTCAAAGAGCCTTCAAGAGTCCTGTGCAGAAATGGTTGGGCTCTTCTGAATCATTGAGTCAGGTTGCTGGCAGATGCTAGTGGAACCTGTGACTAGAGTATTGGCCACACGGAGCGTGGCTGAGGGCTGTCACAGACATGCTTTGGAAATCAGCCTTCATGGGTGAAGAGATGTCTGTCTGCCTAACCTTGGCTAACGAGTTCACTCTGAACTACATCACTCCCACAGAGCATCATGGGACTTCAGTGAGCAGTGAACAAAGCAGGAGGAGCATCCTCCGCTTGGGTGCAATACGCGAGGGTTCAGCAGGCTTTCTGTCACTGCTCCCTTTAATTTTCTGTTGTCTTTGGCTGCCAAGAACTCACCCTAGTACCCCAGAAAACCATACAGCTTAGGGAAGAAGAGAGAAGAGACAGTTTCAAGGCTGTAGAGAGAAATGGCTGTGGAGAGAAATGGGTGGGGCTTCACTAGAAAGATAAACTAAGTCTACTGATGGAAAAAAAAAAAGATTCAACAATGGAAGGAAGGTAGGGGGCAGAGTCACCTCTCCTCCCTTGGTCTTCTATAGGTCACGCCTTGAGCAGAAACTAGACAGAACAGGATTTCAAACAGGCCCCAGAGAGGGCAGACGGAAGTGTGTTTCCCAGCTCATTTCTTAAGAACTTCTCTTTGGGAGAAGTCAGCTGTGGAACACACTTCCTTGCGGTGGAAACTTCATGGCTAGGATCCTCTTGGAGAGGTGACTCTCTCAGGAGAGACAGGGAAAAAGGGGTCTGAAGGGCCTGGGAGCACTCCTCATAAATGAGTAAGACCCTGATGTGGAGATCAGTAAAGAAAGGCTTGAGGTTAGAGTTGGGGAGCTGGGGGCCCCTTAGCCTCTTCCCAGCTCCCTGTATGGCCCTAACTCAGTTTATCTTATTCAGTTCATCTGAAACTTGCTTATGCAGATGATTAACTGGACAATCGGGTTACGTTTCACTTCCAGGAGAACAAATAGCCTTATTTTAAGCAAACACCCCCGGCATGGGGTTGTTTAGACTGGGTTGTGAGGGAGGACTCTCCCCTGGCTGGGCCCTAAATCATGAAGCTCTCCTGGCCTGTGGGGGCCAGAACACAGTAGAAAGAGGTTTTCAGGAAGAAGACAGTTCCAGCCTGACATGTTTGACAAGTAGCACCAGGAGTTATGACTTCCTGCGCCTTTGATCTCTGTATCAGAGCCAGCCATCTCAGGGTCCCCGCAGCATGTGCAGTTTGTGGTTAGATGCCTTGCAAATGCCTCACTGAGCCTCTTCGGATACCAGTTAATGATCGACTCGGGTTTAATCATTCTTTCTGAACAGCTCATTCCCAGGGGCCATTGCCAGCGCAGCCCCTGGGTCTGGGTGACCCCACTCATTCCCACAGTGCTGAACTTAGCGGAAACTGATCCTGAAGGCATCGCTAGTCATTCTGCAAGGCCTCTGCCTCCTCTGATGGTTTTGACCCCTTAAGGCCAGCAGCAGAATTCCCAACCAAGGGTGGAACTTAATTGCCATTCCTAAAAGACAGCAGTTCCACAAGGGTGAAACTGCTTTCAGTGAGACATTGTCACTCGAAGCCACTTTCTAAGCCAACAGCAAGCCTGAGAGCAGCCCCTAAACAGAATACAAGAGAGAGAAAGGTATTGTAAATAGCAACATTTTGCAAACACAGTCTCTCCTTTGATTCTTTTTCCAACCCCAAAGGTCTATGAGAGAACGCACACAGACATCAGGGACCAAATGAAGAAACCCAATTTATACTCTCTTTGGCAAAGGTGACTCCATAGTCCCCCTGTGCCCAGCCTTAACCTTTGGGATCACCTCTTGTCTCGACCACCAGGCAATATGACCCTGGCTCTCTCTCTTTCTCTGCCATTGACTTTCAGAATGACTTCTGTTGACCTTGCAAGACACACACTCCACCTTGGTGTTAAAAGGTCCCTCCCCCCACCGGGTGTTTGGGGATGTGATTAATGTCTATGGAGCTCTGAATACACAGCCTCCAGTTAATGAGAAGCAGAAATCTGCGACAGGATGTGGTCTCCTCTGCCCTGACTTAGTCAAGCTCTGGGTCAGTTCCTCTCCTGAGTCATCCAGCTGCCTCTAGTCAGCTGCCTCTAGTCAGCCACAGGGCCACGGAAAACACATTGGCAGGCGTCCTCTTTGACGTGTTCAGCAGCGGCTAGCTCAGCGCTTTGTACTGTAGGAAAGAACGTAACAGTTTGCTGAGTGAGTCCAGTGGCTACAGTTTCCCTTTTCACAGCCTGGCAGAGAGTGGAGCCTCTTAAGGAGAAAGTGAATGGAGAATTGTTGCGATGTAGTTTGTAGGTTCCATGTGTTGTTGAGCCTCAGGCACTAACAGGAGAAGGTGGAGTTTGAGAGGCTTAAGGGGCCTTGTCAGAGATTCGAATGACACCCTGAAATTTCTTCTTGGGGAAATCTTTCCTCATCCACCCTTTTATACAATCAAAAGAACAAACTTTCAGTAAGGGCAGAGGGTGGCTTTTGTGTGCCCTTCTGTCTTCATGGATCCCTCCCAACATAACAGGTTTAAAAGCCTCCCTCTAAGTTTATAGGCTAGAACCCCAACTTACCAGAACCTCAGAATCGTTATGGCAGCCTAGCAAATGCTAGCCCTTAAACACTTCCTCCTGTTTCTAATGTGGGAGAAAAAGAACTAAAGTACCTTTGACCCTAACACCTCATTTCCCACTCCTGACATTAAAAGACGTTGCCTCTTTTGGGTGGGCCTCTCCTAGTATGGTGGCCCCTAAATAGTGGGTTGTCTTTATTTGACAGGAGAAGTTGGCCCTTGCAATTACAGGGTCATATACGAAGGCCTTATGGTGAAGCCAGTGCTCTGTCCCACTATTCCTCATGGGTCTCTTTGGATACCAGCTCACATTTTATCATGGCCCAGAGCTTGGCCATGGAAATAAAGGAACTGGAACACTTTATAACTCAACCTCCCTGCAGAATCCTTGAAAGATGAGGGGAGACAAAAATGCATTGGTAAACACAGATGTGAAAAACCAGCTCAGATAGCAAGTCCTAGTCAGAAGCATGCCAGTGGGTGGGTCCTCCTTTGAGTCTTTTTGTTAAAGTCATTTATACATATGAAGTCAAAACCCAATGGATGAGGTAGAAGTGATTGGAAAGAGGTCAGGGCTACTGCTTCATTTAGCGTGAAACAATCAAATAGGTTTTCTGTGCATCTTTGATGAGCACAGAGAGTTTCTTAATTAGATCTAGGAAGTTTACTTTTACTACAGTGGTGATGGTTTCCATTTGACAACGCCTGGACAGAACAGGATGTGAAGCAAGCAGATTATTCAGAGGGTCTTTCCAGGGCAGAGGGCATGAGGGTCCAGCAAGGAGGAGGGAGGACCTATGTCACACAGGCACACTGCTGAACTCCCAGAGGCCAGGGTGAATGTCATCAGGAGAAGGAGCTACAAGTTCATCTTGTGGGTGACATAGGCGCATCAAGGAACCCCAGACAGTGGGTTGGGGAAATAGCTCAGATAAGTTAAATGCTTATCAGGAAAGTTTTAGGACCTAAGCTCGATCTTCAGAGCTCATGTCTAAAGCAGCCATAAAACTTTTGATCCCGGTGTTGGAAGGCAGAGACATGCAAATATCTGGGGCTCACTGGATAGCCAGCCCAGCCTACTTGACAAGCTGCAGGACAGTGAGGGACAATGAAAGCAAGGTGGACAGTCCCAGGAGAATCAAACCCAGGATTGTCCTCTGCACCTCCACGCCTACACAGACAGACAGACACACACACACATACATAACCAGACAGATAGAGATGCAGGCAGGCAGGCAGGCAGGCAGGCAGACAAGAAAGTAGACCCCACCACACCCACATACACATAGACACATATACACCTACACACAGAGATAGATAGGCACACATATATTTATAAAGACACACCTACAGACACATAGATCTATACCTATATACACTTAGAGATACACACAGAGACTCACACACACACCTACATACACATACCTTTATACACAGAGAGACAAGTCTATACACATACAGATACACACACAAATACGCCCACATGCTTACACACACACACACACACACACACACACACACACACACACACATGAACACATGTACACAAAGAATCTCCAGGGAGAGAAGATATCATCAGAATCAGCTGGCATCGGGAAGGAATAACCTGGATGTGCTGGAAAGCAGACTGAAGTGGCAGGCAAGATGGGAGCTGAAAGCTTACAACGGGCCCTGAAGGAGGTAACATGGATTTCATTCCTTCTGTGTATCTTTTCACACAGCTGACCTGAGAGACTGGACTCAATCAGGCTGAGCCAGACACAAAGCCAACAACACAAAGGGCTGCTTTAGCTCTTTGAAGAATGCGGCTGCCAGGGGACCAGGAAAGCTCATCCTGATTGACTGTTATTTTTAAGAAAATGGACTGGGTAAACTAGGCGGTAGGAATGGCTAGGATAAAAGCCTACAGGAGAAAACAACCTCCAAATGCTTTTATGGCATGGGAAATGGCTGAGATCTAGTCTGACGTCACAGGCCTTGCATTTCCAGCCTACAAGCTGCCTACAAGCTGCCTGAGCTTAGGAGGGCAGGAGATGAAGCCCGCATAAAGCCATAAACTCCCTTAAGACAGCATGGGTTTGATCCTGTCACAATGGATTGGTTATGGATACAAGACAGATGCACTACACAGTGTATGGAGAGTGAGAAGAGAGAGCATCATAGTGCCGATCAGAGGTGTAACTATGTTGCTGTGGTCTCTTACACAGCCAGCTACAGTAGTGTCCCTGTTAACACTCTTACCCCAGCCACTCCTCAGGTACACCGTTGATCTACTTCCAGCAAAACAAGTGGTTGCTTGATTATATTAAACACAGTCACATCAACACACACACTTGAAAGGACCACGGTTCAGGACATAGAGAATCTATAAGCACCATGTTTATCTTTGAAATGAGCCTCCTCAATGGCTCCTCAAAGCATCTTACATGTCAGGAGCAGAGCTGGGAAGGCAAGGAAAGGCCAGGGCATGCCAAGTCTCTAAGCATCTCTGAGTCCTGCGATGAATATTGCCAGATGTTGCCAAGCTGCAGGAGCCATGGATGACCTCCACAGATTTCTATTCCCAGAAATCTTGATATTTCCCAGGTCATGAGGTATGGGCCTGTGGTAAGCATGGAGACTCCCCTCACACACACACACACACACACACACACACAAAGATGTCTACCTGCTGGCCCCCAAACATGAGCACGTTGCTACACACAGCCAAAAGAAGTCTTTGCTGTTGTGAATAAGTCATCATAAGAGTCCTTGTAGGAGAAAGGGGATGCAGAATTAGAGAAGACAATATGGAAGAGAGAGGAAGGAAGGGAAAGGAGGGGGTGGGACCTTTCCTGTGCTTCTGACTTTCAAGTCAAGGGCCAAGGAAAGCAAGTGACTTCTAGATGCTGAAGAAGATGAGGAAGTGGTCTCTTGTTGGAGTCCACAAGCACTGATTTGCAGCCTCCATATCTCAAACTTCTGCCCTCCAGAACTTCGTAGGAGTTACTGTGCAGAGATACTGACCTTGTGGCCTTTACTACAGATGCAAGAGGCCATCTCACTGTCTTCTGACAGGCTGTGTGCTTATTTCTTTCAAGGGCCCATGTCCAAAATGCTCTCTAGACCTGGTTTCTTCATTGCAGTTGGATGTCTCAGTAGTAGGCTGGGAGAGGCTGTGTCAGGAGACGTGGTTTGAATCAGAAGTCCACTGCTGCAGTTTGATAGATTTTTAATAATATTCAAAACAAGAACAGTTGTCATGGCAACATATCATACATATCACTTAGGCAACTCTCAGAGATGCTATCATCTAAATAATGAATTGCAGGTCGCTGCCTCAGCTGCCCTGTGGGTAACTCGGATTGCATGTGATCGCTACACTGTGTTTGAGTCTACATCAATGTACCACAGAAGTGTTTGCTCTTGGGCCTTTCAAACAGAGCACCCAGCTCATCCAGGGAAATGCTTTTGATCTTAAATGAGTTCAGTGCTCTCAACTTAATCAAATATCCTTTGTTGTCTTGAAGTTGCTAGAAAGTAAAGATCATAACTCCCAGTTCTATAGTAGAAGGGTGGTTTGTGATTCAAGAGGAAGATGGGAACAGAACCATGGCATGGGGGTAATCATGGCAAAGACTGCTTTCCTGGATACTCAGCATTTATCACAGCTATGATACACTTCTGTGAATAGTCCCAACTCTCAGGGGGATGTTCTGAGGATAGGGAGTAGATTTTTCTCTAGCAAAGTCCCCACTCTCAGCATGAATGGCCCTATACTCCAGAGGAAGAAAAAGATAAACAAATACAAAGATTTGTCATGGAGAGAAGGAGTGGAGTTGTAAAGAGTCATTGCTTTTGTACAGAAAACATTGCCCAGTAGCCTGTTCCTCCCTAGCTCTCTCTGTGTCTCTCTGTGTCTCTGTCTCTGTCTTTCTCTATCTCTGTCTCCCTCTGTCTCTATGTCTCTATGTCTCAGTCTCTCTGTCTCTCTCTGTCTCCCTTTGTCTCTGTGTCTCTTTCCATTTCCCTCTGTCTCTATGTCTCTGTCTCTGTGTCTCAGTCTCTGTGTCTCTGTCTCTCTGTCTCTCTCTGTGTCTCCCTTTGTCTCTATGTCTCTGTCTCTGTGTCTCAGTCTCTCTGTCTCTCTCT
>JADRCD010204281.1:0-12665 GCA_019843815.1 Montemys delectorum | reverse complement strand
TTTTTTTTGAATCACTAATGGCATTAGCTGCTGGATGCTTACTTTGTTTTTATGTTGTTTTCTGAGGCTTTCTTACATGAGTGTTTAGATTACTTATATCTCTCACTCTCCCCATTCCACCTCTACTCCATACCAAATCCATGGCTTCATCAAATATTATTGTTTTACATATATGCACATATGCACACACGCACACACTCACACACACACACACACACATGCGCACACATGCACAGAGGCACATATGAGTGCAGCCTGCCAAGTTTAGTTAACTTTGCTCAAATTATGTATATAGTTCTGACATTTGAGATGAGGTAACCTATTAAGACAGACATCCTCAAAGAAGGTTATGCACCCACCCCCTTCAGCAGTCCTAATGGTCTGTAGGTTTTCATAGAGGAACGGTGTCTTGTGAGATTTTTCTTGTCCACACTGGCAGCTCAACTACTCTTGTCACTGGACTGGTCTTGTTTTGACGACTGTGTTGTTGAGATTTCATAAATAAATCTTCCCTGGCATGCTGAAGATGGTATGCCCCTGCAGATATCCTGGTGATCCGGCAGGTAACATCTTTCAGCTCTCATTTCTGCAGATTTCCTTGAGTGTTAGGCAGAAAGATCATGTTGTAGATGTGTCAGTCCTGGCTGGGCACACCATAGTCAGTAGTTCACTCATTTTGGCCAGTTTTCTGTAGAAATCCTTGTCTATTTCTGTAATAATCATTTTATGTAATAATCCTTGTCTTTTGCAAACAGAAACATTTGCAAAAAACAAGGATTGAGGTAAGGGGTGAGAGCTACATTTGTCTGTGGCTATAAGGATAATTATTTAGAAATTATCTGGTTTAAGAAATTATACTGGTTTAAGAAGCCAGCAGCAATAGATTTGTACCTGGAGTTTATGACATTATCCACCATGCATGATTGTCTGGGCTTTGTGTACAAGGCTTGAATCCTCTTCTATTGAATGGTCTTATATCCAGTTAGATGGCTGTTGGTTACTCCTACATATTACATGCTACTATTGCACCTTTAGGAATATCTTGCTACACTGGTTATTGGGGAAGGTAGTCTTTGCAGCTAGTTAGAACTGGGATTTCTTTTCTCTCTTGGGAGCTTGAGTAGTAGCTTCAATAATACACTGTACCATGATAACTAGTCCTCAGGGAGAAGGCTTTCAGGTCAATTCCAGCTCAATTCTTTCAAGTATTTTGTCTGCTTTTTAAAGGCTTCTTTAGCCGTAGAAACTGACACTCAAGTTTTGGGAAGTAACCAAGTGTAATGTGAAGAGTCTATATTGTTTGGGGGAGTCTCTAAATCCCCTGTTGAGCAACTTGAAGGCACCTTTTCCAACATCGGTCACTGAAAAATTTGCCATCTCCTCTATGACTCTGTGGGGAAAGTGATTAGCCAAAGTGACAGGACTTCATTTAAACTGTATCATTTTGTATCCAAATATGCAAAAAATACACATTGAACTAAAAAAAATAAAATACAATAAAAAAATAAAAAAACCTACACAATCAAAAAAAAGAAATCAAGAAAACAAATGAACCAGTTAATGAATGGATTATAGATGTCAACCGAGTTCTCAATAGAAGAAAATGCAATGGCTAAGATGTATCTCAAAAAAGTATTCAACATCTTTAAAAAGTAGGGAAATGCAAATGAAAACTACTTTGAGATTTCACCAGACTCCCATAAGAATATCTAAGAACAAAAAGGCAAGAAAACTACTAACAACAAAAGTTGGCTGAGGATGTACAGGACTGGGAATCCTCATTCACTGTTAAGAACATTTTCTGCAGCCCCTATGCAAATGAGTGTGAAAAATCCTCAATAATCTCAAAGTGGGTATGCTTTATGACCCACCTAAGCACGTTTCCAAAGCTAGCATCAGCTAACAAATGGCCTTTAACACATTAGCCTCTGGTAGCACTGGAGAGTCAAACAATAGGTCTTATCTCAAGAGAACCTAAGGATTGCATGCAAACATTCTCACACACACACACTATATATATATATATATATATATATATATATATATATATATATATATATCAGCCCCAAACACTACTTTTTAAAATATCAAACATTTCGGGTAAGCAATATGGAAACTGTGGTGCACAATGATCTTAAAATTCACGAAGCATGATAAAATATTTTACATATTATTTTCTTTAAAACTTAAGGAACATTTTTGAACTCAAAACTAAACTAAATTGCTAGAGACCCTATGATGACATTACATTAAACCCTAACCGTAAGAATCAACTTGTTTTAATTTCATGTATTGATCAAAACTCACAAAAAAATTTTATATCATAAACACTACAAGCATGATATCAAAGGATTGCCAGAGCAGAATATTTATAATAAACTATGTTAATATGAAATGTCATTTAATTTTTATATCATAATAACATCATAATTAAGAATTAGTTTATCTCGTGTACCTAATTGTGCTTAATGTCATGCAAATAATATAAAAAAGATCTTGCTGTGTGTTTGTGAATGTGCACATGTATGTGTGTGCATATGTACATGCATGTACTCAGTGTGCATATACATGCACTAATGTATATTCCAGAGTCATGTATGGCATGTCAGAAAACTATTTTCAAGAGCTGGTTGACTTTCTCTGTGGGACATAGGAATTGAACATGCTTGTTTTGAAGGTTGTAAAGTTCGCATTTTTCTTAGTTGATATTACAGCAGATATCATATAAAAATTAGTAAAATCATCCTATATATTGAGTGATTAAAGTAAAATATAAAAAAGGGAATAGGAAGAAAAATTCAATAGTCTTTTAAATGAAGCCACAGCGATCATTTGGCTTTGCTCCTTAAAAGCAACTCCATGCATCTTATTCAAACCAATCGACTGGTCTAGCATCTTATGACTCATGTTTTTGCCTGATGTCTGAGTTAAATGGCATACTGAGACTTCCTTGACATTTTGATTCTATTTTTTTGTGGTATCATAACCAATAATTTTAATGGTTACTACAATTCTTCTGATTCTTTCTTATTGTTTCTCTGGATTTGGACTAAAAAGAAAACTTGGTTGTGTTACAGATGAGAGTCTGGTCAGATTTTGGTAAATTAGAGGCACATTGTTGTTATTATTTCACATTGCAGACCTGGAATCTATATGCAGAGGACATTTTGAAACAGAATTGCAGCTGGAACATTAAAACCTGTTCACAGTTATCTGCTATGCATTGTTCTACATAAATGGACTCTGTTAATATGTTCAAACTAAAGTTACAGTTCAAATCATCCTGAGATCATCTTTACTTCTGTGTATATAGCTATAGCCTTAGGCAGCTATACGCTCCACTAAATATTACTAGTAAAAGCCCTCATGTTATTAACATATCATGAAATAATATTTACTAGTATATTCTAAATATAAAACCTGCATTACTTAATATTTAATTGACCATAGGGTTAGTCTACATTGATAAAATCTGAATTATAGAAGAGTTTAAAAAAATACTACTTCTTTCTCATGTAGCTCCCTAATATATTATTAAAGAAAATGAATATGAGTGTTTCGTTATAAATCCTGCTGTAATAATGGCCATAGGTTCATGCCATAGAATCACCCTATGAGTAAGGTCATTGCCAAATACATTTTTTTCTGGAAGTTAGCAATTAAATGCTATGAATAATGTTTGAGACAAATGTGCCTCATTTCCTATCTCTAGATAATAGAATTATGTAAGATTTCTTTCATAATTAACATTTTCAAAGTTCCCTTCCTTTTTAAACAGTTCATAAGGTCTTTTCAACCTCTTTGGATGGGGAGATGATTCTCTTGGTAAGGTGCTATCGCAACTGAACATGAGAACCCATGTTAGGGTTCCCAGTATCCACATGAAAAATCTCAGCGATGCAACATGCCTCTGTATCCTCAGTGCTGTCTGTGATCAGCCCAGTCTTGCAGAACCACTGAGCTCCTGACTCAGTGAGTGCCCAGATATCAAATGGTAACATGGAGAATGACATAGAAAGGTGCCAAATGTCCATCTCTAGCTTTTATATGCAGACTTGTATCTGTTTGCCTTTCATTTGTGTTAAGAAAAATTATCTCAACCTACACCTTGAGGTAAATATGTATAAATATAACACTGTGGCATATTTTGTTTTAAATATAAGAAAAGAACACTTTGGTATCTTTTAATACTCCAAATTACAGGAAATTCAACACACACACACACACATACACATACATACACAATTACACATTCACACACATATACATAAAATCAACTATAGTCATCATTGTCCTTCATAAATGTAGCTGAAATTCAAAACAGATCTTAATCTCCTTCTGACCATATAGCTCTATTGGTTGCTATATTATTTAAACATCAGAATTAATTCAAGGATGTCAAATTTTTAATTAAAGAAGTGAATGCATAAAAAAAAAGAGAAGTGAATGTTGATCATGAACAAGATAATGGGATTATAGTACTCCCTTGGTCCTAAATGTGAAAAGTCTTAGAATTTTGAAAAAAAATGCATGCTGTTCTTTTATTATAATGTCTTTCTCCATGTCAATTACACTGTGATGAAATATTTTCTCTACTAAAGTTGTAAAAGCACCTATTTTAAATTTGTTATGAATCACTATTTCCACACTTGAAAAGTTCTAATACAGTCTATTTCAATTTCACAAATTACATAAACCTTCAAGTGTTCCTAAGTCCACTCTCTCTTTCCTGATTGCCCCTATCAAATTGGGAAGAAATTTTGCTTTCCTATGTGTAACTCCAATGCAGTGTTCTTTTAAACAGAATTTATCTCCTATGCTCCTGTGAGGGAGCAAAGATGTAATAAGATAAAAGAAATGAAGCTACGAGTTATCTTTCTAATCCTCGTACCTGGGATTACTTTCAAAGAGTGTGTTTGCTCTTATCTCAGGGGAAATTCCTCTTCCCTTGGACTATAAGAATCTGCCAAAGTATTTTAGAAAACATGGTACACTGTCCATTAAGATAACAAAAAGCATCTGTCTTTTGAGAGTCTCTTATATAGAATATTGTATCAAATATATTTATTTATTCTTTTAGCCTGTTTCAAGACCTCTGCTCCTTTCCCAAAGAAAAAGTGTCAAGGGAGAACAAAGGAAATTTCCTTCTAGATGCTCAAAAGATTGTCTGAGTTGGGCTTTTCATCATGATTTCCAGATTCCAGCCCCAGGTTTCATTTTCTGTGTTCCAAAAAGATTCCCAATATAATACAAATAAAAAGGCAGTAGCTAGTCAGTCATCCCTTTAGGTATATACTAAAGCAGCCTTGTCTATTACTAAGAGTATATAGGAAAAATGTGAGCACATGAATTATCAGTAATGTATGTATTTCTGACAATCAATTTCACTACCCAAGAAAGTATTATAAAAAATTGAAATTATACATTAGTCTGCTGATCTTAGAAAAAGGCATGAAATCAATAACATACCAGCCAAATACAAGTATAGTAAAACAGCAGCAGATAAGAAACTATACAGAACTCATTATCTCTTTGGCTACACAGAATGAGGGAGAGTGTCTGTGAGTTTCAAAGATAAAGAGTGTGTGACTATGTGTCCATTTGTGTATGTCCATCTGTGTATGTACATATGCACCTTCATCTCTGTGGAAGCCTTTTAATTCTGAGCATGATCATAATAAAACAACTTGTCACAGCTGGGCTTTCTTTCTGTCCTAGCCAGTGGCAAGGCATGTGGCAAATTGAAATAGCTCTTCATTTTTGAGTGTATACAATCATGTTTTTCTTTAGAAAGATTTAATTTGGTATCATGTATGTATGCAGAAGCAAATATCCTTCCAGATAATCTT
Organism: Montemys delectorum; assembly: GCA_019843815.1. Taxonomy (NCBI): domain Eukaryota; kingdom Metazoa; phylum Chordata; class Mammalia; order Rodentia; family Muridae; genus Montemys; species Montemys delectorum. The sequence continues at coordinate 6,816 of JADRCD010204281.1, read as the reverse complement.
CTTTTACATTTACAAATATATGCCCTAGCAACTCACATTGTTAGAATTCATTGAAACTTAGAAAGGGTTGTGGGAAAATAAAACAGCCACCTAAAGACACCTTAAAATTCACTTTTCACAGAAAAGAATATAGAAGAATCTGTCTCTTTTGGATAGTGGGTGAGTAGGCTACCCCATCTCCTTGAAATGGAGAGTTTGGTGTACCTTTATCATGTGTGCTAACAGCCAGATACAGACGTACCCCTAGTAACTCACAACAGAATTGCTTTGAACAGAGCCCTGAATTCTACTTGCTACATCACACCCAGAAGTGATTCTCTTAAATATAATTTGGAGATATTGCTGTGTTTGCTACTACATTGTTTAGACTTCATTTTAGTACATTATCCTGGCTGATTTCACATTAATTGGTATTTCGTTTTACCCCTGGCTGTGGGATTTTAAAAATTACACCTCAATCTATATGCAAATATGGAGCCAAGATTACAAGGACCGCTTTAAACTCCATTCTCCATTGTAGAACTTCCTGAAAATACAACATTAAAATTACATGTATAAAGATTTGCATAAGAAGTGGCTCTATTTGTATTTTCTTAATACAAATAGGTCTCTCCTCTATGGAACCCAGGCTGGTCTCAAACCTAAAGGCTCACATAGATAGTAATCCCATCTCAGTCTTCAAAGTAGCTGGGATTACAGGCATGCATTACTGTTTTGTTATTTTTTTAATTAAATCTGTTCTAATTGATTCATAAACACATTAAATTATATAACACAGTTAAAAAGCATAAGGTGAGGTGTTCATTGAATGATGAATATATCATATTATCAGATTAAATATGTGTGTTAAGGTGCAAAAATCTGAAAACCATTCTTTCTATCTTATTGTAATATTGTATATTAGTCTTATTTTTATAACAGCACAACAGAATTTCTGCTCTTACTTAGTGCTTATAAATCAACTTTCCCACTTCTATTTGCTTTAGCTTCTAGTAAGCACTTTTCACATCTCAACCTCTGGAACATCAACTATTTCAGTTGCATGTGGTAATAAAATTCCTTTCTTTCTATGCTTGCCTATTTCATTTAACAGTAGATTATTAGTTTTATATTCGTTGTCACTATAACAGGACTTCACTCATTTTTATTACTAATATTAATGGAAAACTGAATTTTTTTCATGCACCCATAAATTGATAGATACTTAAATTATTCCCATTCCTTGGCTACTTTGATTAGGTCTACAAAAGGGTGGGAGGGCAGTTACAGCTTCAGGATATCCATGTCTTTCCTTTGAATATATATCTACTAGTGGAAGTGCTTGGATAATTTGGGATATGTGTGTTTCTCTGTGTGTGTGTGTGTTTCTGTGTTTGTCTGTGTGCATGTGTGTATATGTGTTTGTGTATGTTACTTGGATAGAAAGAGTAGGAATGTGTGGGTGTATGTGAATGTGTATATGTGAGTGTTTGTGTGTGTGAGAGAGGGGGGTATTGTATGAGTGTATATTCGAGGGGTGGGTATTTTTATATTGCCCAGAATCACCCCAAGCCCCTGCTTCTCTTGCCTTTACCCCCTTGCTAGAATTGCCAGAAAGCATACTCCCTCCAGGCTGAGTAATTCTCTCTTTAAAATTAGTCAAATTATCAGGAATGCAATGTAAAATAATAGAAACATACAAATAAATGTTCTACTTTTTTTTGCATTTAGTACTAGGAACATTTTTAGTGTTTTTATTTCTACTTGCCATGGATAGAAGGGCAAAAAGTGAAGTCAAATGTATTCTGAGGTGCTCAGGAGATGGCTTGACAGTAGACAACACTTGCTGCTCTTAAACAGGACCTGGATTCAATTCCAACAACCCTTGTGGTGGCTCATCATAATCTATTCTTTCAGTTACAGGGCGTCTGAGACTCTCTTCTGGCCTATTTGTGCACCAGGCATGAATGTGGTACAAAGACATACATATATAGGCAAAACACCTATACATACACAATTTATTAAAATAATAATATCTACAAATGGTTTGGAAGAGAAACCAAACACATATAAAGTATATAACTAAAACAGGATTTTTTTTCAATATGAATTTCTAAAGTCATATATTGTAATAAAGATGGAATTTGGATTAGTTCAGTTAGAGACAGAAAATGAAATGATGCAGACAGAAAAGAATATAAGCAAGAACATTTGTTGCCCATGGTATTTTCTGAAAGTAGATGGAATTCAATGTTCAAAGAGTTTGTGGGGATGTTGTGGTGGTTTAGACTATGAATGACCCCATAGACTCATGTGTTTAGAACTGTGGCCCATAGGGTATGGTTCTATTCGGAGGTGTGGCCTTGTTAAAGTAGGAGTGGCCATGTTGGAGGAAGAGTGTCACTGTAAAAGCTTTATAAGCATTGTCCAGTGTCAAAACAGTCTCCTTCTGTTGCCTTCAGATTAAGATGTAGAACTCTCAGCTTCTCCAGCACCAATCTACCTGCAGACTGCCATGCTCATTGCCATGATGACAATGGACTGAAACTCTGAAACTACTATAAGCCAGCCCCAACTAAAGGTTTTCCTGTGCAAGAGTTGTTCTGGTTATGATGTCTCTTCACAATAACAAAAACCTAACTAAGACAGATGTACTTACAAAATAAAACAGCAGGCCAAGCATGGAAAACTTAAAAACTACTCTTCAACTAAACTCCAAACACCTACTCAACAAGCATCCAAAATCCTAGAACCAATCATCCCCATCAGAGCTTTCACAATCCATCAAATTGAATGTTTAAAGCCTTCCACGGCTTTGTAGTGTGTGAAAGAGAAGAACCTTAGGTGAGGTGGAGCTTCTGCAGCATCGGAAGACTATGTGCTGTGCACAATGTCCATGGGAGGCACTGATTTCGAGCTTGAAGGCACACATGGATGATGCATCTCCTTGTCTACCATTCTTTATGTAAAAAAGAGCTTAAGTAGACTATTGGAGGGTAGAATCAGCAAGGTACATTGACTGTGACTTCCTCAAGTTTTAGGTCATAGCAGATCACAGTCATAACTTAGGAGACAACGATAACAAGGGGGGTTGCTGTGCCAGTCTTAGAAATATGCCCTTTATGGGGAACAAGGGAATGATATATAAGAATGTAGTACAATAACAACAACACTATGAAAAGTCACCAGGTATGCTATTGAAGGCTTTGTGTCTATTTAGGAAAAAAATATGAAGAGTTATGGGGAAACATGTCAACCATTCTCATAAGGAAATGACCCATGAATATAGTTATGAAAAAATATCTCAGAATTCAACTATCACCAACCACAAAAATAGCTTGGAAAAATACATTGTTTGAACCAATGGGTTTACAAAAGTGACTTTCAAACAAGAATGTTCTGGCAGCATGTGTATAGTAGAGGATGGCAAATTCGATCATCAATAGGAGGAAAGGACCTCGTGAAGGTTTTGTGCCCCAGTGTAGGGGAATGCCAGGGCCAATAAGTGGGAGAGGGTGGGGTGGCAGGCATGGGGAGGGGGGAGGCAAAAGGGGTTTTTTTCTTGTTGTTTTTGTTTGTTTGTTTGTTTTTTGGTGGGGAGCCTGGGAAAGGAAAAATTTACATACAAATAAAGAAAATATCTAAGAAAAAAAAAAGAAAGAAAAAAAAAAGTTGAAATGTGCTCTCTAACCTGACGTTTGCATGCACTTTCCATCAGGAAATGATCAGCTGTTATTTCATTTACTAAATAATTTACCAAAGTGTTTCTCAAGTAAAGTAAATTGGGTCACATGTCATAAGCAAGACAATGAAGGCACAGAGCTTCCAATCCAGTATGATCTACGCAACAGAAGCTAAAGGAAGGCACAGGAACATCCAGAGAAGAATTCATACAGCTTTAATGAGAAAGGACCCTGGACATAAGGACTCAATAAATCCTAAAGAATTTGATAAAAGGAATGGGGTGTATACAGGAGTCTTTTACAGAGTTTTCCTGGTAATACCGGGGAAACTAAAATTTCATTTGGGAAAACATTACAAGAATTCAAGTAAAAGCATAAGATAGCAAACCCTTAAGATTTAATGTACACAAATAATGTGCTTCATATCAGTGAAATTTAAAACAATTTCAATATATTAGATTTTATTTTTTATATTATTTTTATATTATATTAAATTTTATTATTTTACCATATTATTTATTTGTATATGATTGCTACTGACAAATTCTCAAGAAATAATTTTTTTGACAAACAATCCTGACAATCACGATGTTTTATACAAGACCCAGCTGAATGAAATAAGGAAGAGAACCATCTACAGAGCAAGGAATCTCTTAAAGCTCTTAAAGACAGCTCAAGCATTTGTTTATGAGCAGACTTATGTTTTATTACAGAATTCATAAACTATATAAATAAACTAGACACCTGCAGGTATATATTACAAAACATTTAGAGACAACTTACATATGGGGAGAGAGTGTATAAGCTTCAGATGCTTCCACCTTGAAATGCTTAAGAAAATAATAAGAGAAGGAGATATGTCTACAGGAAGAAAAAAGAAAACAATTAGCCAAGAAAAGCATGATTAAAGTGCACAACAGCTCACTGTAATCACAGCTGGCTAGCATACCTTGTGTTTTGGTATGTGCTTCCGTATATGTTTATGTTTAAAAATCAGTTAGGAGCCTTTAAAGAAAGGATGGAATAAGGTAGGAATAAAGGAAAGAACATGAAATAGAAGAACACTCAAAGAATATTGAAAATACTAATGGATAGCGTGCAAAATTGTCTATCCACATTTCCTTGCATTTATCTCTAACATACAACAAATATTTGCAAGAACGGACATGTACTTAATCTCTTGCCGTGTCATATAGAATATAATTTCTCAATGGCTGGTTTTTACCATGTTTAAAAATGTGTTTGCCAGCAACCAAACAGTATTTTCATAGATGTTCAACCAGCAACATTGAAATGGTAATCCATACATTACCATTACAGTTTGCAGTGGGAATTGCATTTTCCTTACTTGTGGCTTCTTTAACTAAAGATCAGACAGATTTCATTCATCCTACCTGCTCACTTGTGAAGCAGACTATTGAACCAAGTTCAACTAATATAAAACCCATTCTCTGCAGTTTTTACGATATTAGCTTTCCTTTTAGTTTTTACCTGATTTTGTGCTATGCTAGAAACTTAGAGGTCCAATGGTGTATGCGCGTATGCGCGTGCGCGCGTGCATGCGTGCCTGTGTGCGTGTGTGTGTGTGTGTGTGTGTGTGTGTGTGTGTGTGTGTGTGTTAGTTCATTTGAACTGATATAACAAACTGTCATTTATTCAACAGGTCAAAGAACAACAGAAAATTATTTCTGAAGTTTTAGAGATGGGAAATATCAGTGTAAGGTGCTAGCAGATTTGTGATCCAATGAATGATTGCTTTGAGATACACAGATGATTCCCTTGGGCAGATGTCTCTTCCCAGTTAAAGGGGAAATGTATTTTTCATGTTTAATTCATAAATGCCATCATAGATGACTCTAATCTATTCACCAGCTCTTATGACCAACCTGCAGCCTACTGGCTACATGTGGCAAAAGACAGGCCAAAAGCAAGCTCATTAACTTATGGAAAACTTTATGAAGCTTTTCTCTGACTTTTTTTTTTTTGGTAATTCATTTGTTAAGGTTGTAGATGGTGATTTTACCTTGAAATGTCAAGAGTTTAAATATACCTAAACTTCTCATAAATAGCCCGTTTTATGTTTCTTTGGTTTTTGTTTGTGTTAATTTTTATTTTATATGTGTTTGACTGCATGTATTTCTGTGTGAGGGTGTCAGATTCACCCTGGAATTCCTGGAAATGGAGATACAGGCAGGTATAAGCTGCCATGTAGGTACTGGAAATTGAACTCCGTAGATGAGCAGCAGTGCTTGTTCTTAACCACTAGGCCATCTCTCTAGCCCCCGAATTGCTAATTTTTGTTTTGTTTTGTTTTGTTTTTCGAGACAGGGTTTCTCTGTATAGCCTGGCTGCCCTGGAACTCATTCTGTAGACAAGGCTGGCCTCGAACTCAGAAATCCGCCTGCCTCTGCCTCCCAAGTGCTGGAATTAAAGGCGTGTGCCACCACGCCTGGCAATTTCTCTTTTCTTTCTTTCCATAATTTATTTTTCTTTCTTTCACACTACATCTCAATTGCAGTCCACTCCCTCCTCTCCTCACAGTTCCACCCTTACAAGTCCCGCCCCCCCCCCCCCCCCCCCCCCCCCCCCCCCCCCTACGCTCCCCCCCCCCCCCCCCCATTACCACTCTCTCCTCCTAAGCTAGGCTTACAAAGAGAAAGCCTGTCTCAAAACAGACAACACAAAACAACAACAAAAACCAGGCAGGGCTGGGAAAAATTGCCCATTTCCTAATACAGTTTTATCACCATGAGTACTTGACAGCTATAGGTGAGAGAAGAGACACACATATTCAAGTCCTACCAGGCTAGACTGACTGAAACATTCTCAAACTTTACATTTCCAGTTCACCACCTTCCAGTTATTAAAGGAAAATACATTCTAAAATATCAATTGCCAAACATCTTTTACTTTATGATAAATGATCCTTATGGTATTATTGAAATTGTAATTTAGTTTTCTATCACCTCTATTTTTGTTGTATTACAGTAGGTGCAGAAAATTATTAGTTTTGAGATTGTAAAGAATCTTATTTATTATCACCATGTTACACTATCATAAGTAGGTGAGAACTAGATATGGAGGGGTTTTTGTGGTTATTTGTTTCTTGGTATGCTGGATGAATCAATTTATTAATTATCAACTTTCATACTGA
>JADRCD010204280.1:59779-74808 GCA_019843815.1 Montemys delectorum | reverse complement strand
AGAGAGAGAGAGAGAGAGAGAGAGAGAGAGAGAGAGAGAGAGAGAGAAAGAGAGAGAGGCTGACTGGCTGTTACATGTGCATTTATGAGTATAGTGTATGTGTGTGTGCACATTTATGTGTGTATTATGAGTATATGGTAAATGAGTGTGTGTGTGTGTGTGTGTGTGCGCGCGCGCGCGCACCCCAAAGCCAAAGGAGGCTTTAGAAGTTCAAGATCATAGTGGAGTACAGTCAGTTTGAGCCCAATATGGGATATATGAGACCATGTCTCAAATAAGTACCAGAAGTAAAAGGAAAGTATCTGTTCAGTTTCTATAAATTAACTTTAATCTGAGCTTAGTAATGTACTTGTTTCATCATGCAAGAAACAATAGCAAAGGTGATGAGTGTACCATGTAGCTGTCAGGTCAGTGAGCACTGTCTGCCCTCCTCTCGCACCCTGTGACTTGTAATGCTGTGGATGGTAGGACCCTCCTTTCCCAGCACTGCTTATTTGTGAGGGCACAGGCTGCTGGAGTGTCACTGTCACTACTATAATCACTTTTGATTTTTGGCTCAAACCTTTAAAAAAAAAATGTCTCGTCCAGAGCCCTGCTGTGAGACTAGGCAGCAAAACTCCTACTAGCCACTCAGCCGGACTCACCCAGAACTGTGGTATGAGATAATGAATGGAATAGAGGGGTCATCTGAGGACAGGAGCATGGTCCAGCAGGGACAGCCATACAAACTGCTCTAGTCTCTCTAGAGATGATGCTCTGGTAGCCGTGTCTTCTGATGCGTCCTCCTGCCCCCTCTTCCTCTCCTCCTGTTAGCTTTCCCCTTTCCCCCTGTAGTTCTCTCAGCTCTTCCATTACTCTCCCTCTGCCCTTTGTCTTCACTCAGTAAGGTAGCTCACTTCTTCCAAATAGGAGGTTTATCCTTAGCATCACATCAGCTCCAGAAGTCTCATCCCTCCACCCCCATGTTCTTAGTGCAGCTTCCCTGGGCTGAGCCCAATACTTGGTCAGGAAGAATAGGGGCAGAACTTAATTTAGTCTCTCCTAAAGAGAAAATGAAAAAGAACACTTAAAAATGATTAACGAAAACCAAAAAATGACTTAACCCAAGATGCAAACTTGGCACACAAGGACATTACTTTTATTTTAGATAATACAGTGTGACAGGAGAGAAATGATTTGTGCCAGCTTGGTTCTGGACCTTGTCCACTGTTGAACAGTGAAGCTCACCATTATTGTGTTAAGAAGCATTTGTTTGGCTCTCTGTGCCTGGCCTGCTCTATAGAAGGAGACACACTGTCTGTAAAAGCCTCTGCAGGATAGATGCTGCCTAGACCAATTAATTGGTAAGTTGGTTTACCTCACTTCAAAATGATATGCTCCCCACCAGCCTCCAAGCTAACTTATGTTTCTAAAGGCTTCTCAGTCTCCATGTTTGCTTTGGCCCATGTATTGACCCTGCTTTCTTCAGATTTAGTTTATACATATACATACACAGTTTTTGTTTTTGGTTTTTTGGTTTTGGTTGTTTTTTTGTTTTTGTTTTTGGTTTTTGTTTTTGTTTTTGTTTTTGTTTTGTTTTGTTTTGCTTTTTTGAGACAGGATTCCTCTGTGCAGCTCTCTCTGTCCTAGAACTTGCTCTGTAGACCAAGCTGGTGTCGAACTCAGATTCACCTGCTTCTGCTGCTGGACTGCTGTGATTAAAGGCATACCACTTACCTCATTATTTTAAAAAATTCACGATTATATAGGATTAAGTTTGGTTTTGAGGAACGTTAGAAAATTTGGCTTTGTGGCAATCTTCTCTGTTGCTAGACATAGCAACTGGGAAGACTCTCATTTATTAAGCATGATCAGTGGCACAAGCTTTCCTTTGGGACTAGATTTAAAAGGACATTTTCTCCTTGTGTAAGCAAAAGCTGTGTGTCCTCATGGCATTGTCTTCATGGTATACTATGTTTGGGGAAGACAAATTATTTACACGAGGAGATCTGAGTCTATCTTGATGCATACATAAGGCCCAGAACTGAAACTGACTCATAGGTTGCAAGGTGCAATTTCATGGGTAGTTCTGAGTTGTGACCTTGAATGGTATAGGAGACTCAGCTTTAGGATGTCCTGGGAGTGCACCTGTGTATCTGATGTGTGTGTGTGTGTGTGTGTGTGTGTGTGTGTGTGTGTGTGTGTGTGTGTATGTCAAGGGCTGTGGAACTTTGAGAAAATTGGCTCAGTCCATGTTGGTGAGCTGATTGAGCACGTTGCCTCTGCAGTGAGGAATCTTATGAGACTCCTGCCAACAGACACAAGTGAGCACTCCCTGGCTCATGGCCCTGGTGGTGGCATACTGAAGACTTCAGATGAGAAGACTATGGGAGAGATAGGCTTTCTGATTTTCCTTCTTCAGATATGCAAACTGAGTGAGCCTCTAATGTTCTTGACCACTTGGACACATTTATCAACTTCAGGAAGAAAGTCTGGGTTTTTCAAAATTGCTCCAACAATATACCTTAAATCTGCTTTGCATTTTCATGTACCCAGCCTTTCACCAATCGATTGTCAACTTGACAGGACCTAGAATCACCTAGGAGTCAAGCTTATGAGGTACTTAGCGTAGGCTAGCCTATTCCCCTGTCTGTGAGGGATTATCTAGTTTTGTTGTTTGTTTAAACTCCTAAATTTCAGTACTTTATTAACAAAGGTCACAGGTTTTAAAATCATTGAAGCAACATTTTGATTCATATGTGCAGTTTCAAACAGAAGATGAAGAGACAGAACAAAGCATTAACTATGTATGTATGTATGTATGTATGTATGTATGTATGTATGTGCATTTCACACAGAGATGGTTGTAGTAGCTTGCAGTGAGAATGAACTTTGTCTTATCTTTTTTTTTTTTTTTTTGGTTTTTCGAGACAGAGTTTCTCTGTGTAGCTCTGGCTGTCCTGGAACTCAGAAATCCACCTGCCTCTGCCTTTCAAGTGCTGGGATTAAAGGTGTGCGCCACCACTGCCCAGCTACACTTCAGCATCTTTATAATAGTTTCTAAGGATTCAGAAATGACTTCTTAAGGGTTAGGTTTCTATCTTTTGTTTTTTTCTGGTAAGCATTGACTAAAATAGTCATGTTTTCTGTGGTTCCAATTAATCATAGTTAACTGTAGTCCAAAAACTATTAGAGGAAAACAGTAATGAGATCCCCTATCGTCTTGGTCTGTTTTCTAGGATGTGATATATCCCAAAGCCCAGAGGACCCAGGCAGTATATGCCACCTGCCTGTTGGTTACTCAGTGACCACCTCAGGTAACAGACCAACTCCTGTAGCATCACAGTGCCTGTGTTCCAACCTGCAGTGCTGACTAGTCTGTGTAGAGTACCTTGTTTGACCCCTAGTGTCACAAAAGAGAGTAACGAAACGAGAACTCCAATGGAGGCAGTGCTTGTGTTCAAAGTAATCCTTGCTTTGTTCTTAATAGTCTTTCACACCCCCCCCCCCATTGTTTTTTTTTTCTTCGAGACAGGGTTTCTCTGTGTAGCCCTAGCTGTCCTGGAACTTACTCTGTAGACCAGGCTGGCCTCGAACTCAGAAATCCGCCTGCCTCTGCCTCCCAAGTGCTGGGATTAAAGGCGTGCGCCACCACTGCCCAACAGTTCTTAATAGTCGTAAAGATAGTCATCCTGCTAATTTTATTATAGCATATCATTGTACTTATGCTTTAGTGCTGCTTTAATTACTCTGTTCCTCTGCATAATTGAAAAGTGAAAGCGTATTATGGGTTTGTATGTATGTATAAGTAAAACCATAGCTCTAGAGTCTAGAGTGTTCAAGCTTACACGCTTTAGCTGGAATCCTAGGAACACATCCTTAGCAGATAAAGGAGAATTATTGTGCCACCCAATATTTTCATTGTTATTTTTATTTAACTGTCTGTCTATGGTCCCTCTAATCTAAGATAGCTACCACTATATAATCTAGTTTAAGGTGGTTAAGTAATGACAGAAAATGGATGACCGAATGACTTTATAGCTGTGAATTCATTCTTGCAAGTCCCAGGATGAAGTTGCAGTTTCTATAGGACTTTGGGTTTTGGCTCAGCTCCTAGAAAACCTAGTACATAGCCATCATCTGTCCAATGTTAAATAAATAAAACTGAAATGAATAATTGGGAAGGTACTAGAGATGTGCTTGCCTGAACTTCCTAAAGACATGGAAGAATTCCATCTCACCTGTGATGCAGAAATGTTTTCAGTGCTTCAATGTTCTCTGGAGGCAGTCAGCGTGCAAACGCTTGTTCAGTGTTTCCTTTAGTGAAACAGCCCTGTGAATTATATGTACTATTTCCATTTTATAGATTGACAAATGGGCACAGAAAACTTACATAAATGCTATTTAAGCCCAAAAAGCAGAGTCTCTGATCATTTGATGCTAAGCAGTAAAGTATTAATGTTATTCCAAACCAGTGAAGCAGGCTTGTTAAAATTAAAATATTTCCACATAAGGTTATACGTGTTTTGCAATAGCAACAATGCTCAATCAAATGGTGGAAACTATCCTTTCTTCCTCTTTTCCTATTCAGGGGAAAGTTAGTAGTTTTTGTTAGGGGCTTTTTTTTTGTAGGAATGGTTATTAGTAAATAACCAGATTATAAATGATGAAGTGTAGGAGCAAGTACGCTAGTGTACTAGGATATATAGATAGTAATATAGAATGCCTTCCAACTTGTACAAAGGGACAGAGAGATATATATAAGCTCTTACTAAAGAGAACAAATAGCATTAATGTCTAATCTCTCAGAGGGAGAATACAGCTGTCTCCTTTGGGAACTGGATTTTTGTGCATATTTCAAGCACCCCACCAACTGAGCTTACATCCTCAGCCACACAGAACTCTGTTATCCTGCCCATTAGTATTTTCTTGTGCTCACCTGGAGTAAAATAATGTTGGGGCATATGACAAGCATGGTTGAGTGGGTCTGAATCTGAGGTTCTATGAGACATCAGACAGAATTTCCTCTTAGTAATTATCTTTATAAATCTGGGGTTCAGGGTAAAATCTGAATTCGAGGTGAAAATTTGGAGTCATCACATCCTACATGAAGGCAGGAGTTTTTCCAAACTTCATGGGGTGACAGGCTTTCAGGAGCATCTGCTTTGGAAGGTACCATCGCACCCAAGCTTTAAGAAGACCTGACATTTGTGTCTTTGTGGCTCCATGGCAGACAGATGGAGATTGGTTCTCAACCGACCTGCTGAGCCTGCGTATGAGGCTTTCAGACATGAAATCTTGATTAGCAGTAAATGTTAATTGAAACAGTGAATTATTAACATGCTTTTCCATAAATGATGAATGTTGCTGTTGGCTCCTTTACCCTGGTGGTATCATAAAACTTTCCAAGAAATTGCTGCTGTCTTTGTCCAAGGAAAACAGAGCAAGATGGCTACATTTGATGGTGTTTGTGGTGATCTCCTTATGTTCTGTGGCCAAACCTGAGGATTACACTGTCCATTCTTCTAGAATCCTTCATCACCTCAGCCAAATAAGCAAGTCATTTTTCCCATAGAAGCAGAATACTGTTGAGTGATCTCATCCAGTATCCTCACTTCAGTTTGCACCAATATCTGATAACTTCCAACTTTCACCCTAGACTACAAATTTACCCTGTACCCCAGACTTATATATGCACTGAGAAATTTATTGCTGATTTATTACAGAGAAATTCAATCTGATGGCTCATGGAGCCTCAGATTTATATCCAGTAAACAAATACTTGTCAAGTACCTGCCATATGTCCCAGAAACATTTACTCCAGGCAGATGCTAAGAAAACAATAATAGCAGGAGAATACAGTTATTCATGGCTGAGGATATAAGCTCTGGGTGGGGTGTTGAAACATGCACAAAGGTGCAGGTTCTATACAGCATCCCATAAAATAATTGGCCATGATAATGGCCATACAATTCTAGCATCTGCCCATAATCACAGAATTCAGGAGGCAGGGGCAGGAGAATCAGAAGTTTAAGATTATCCTCAGGTGCATAAGGGAATTTTCTGCCACCAGGGTTCTCTGAGACACTGCCTCAAATAAAAGTTTCTAGAATGATTGGAGAGGGAATGAAATGCTTAGAAGTTGACCAGAATTGTGCTGCTTTAATCATCAAGTCTATATTATGTAAAAGCTAAGAAAAAAATTATAAATTGTGTCATCACCATCTCTCTTACACAGGATTGCACATTTAACCCATGTGAATTGCTGGATTCATACATGGGGACAAAAATAACTCTAAAATGAGTTTCTGCAATGAAATACTAGGCATATAGGCACAACCAAGCAACAAGTTCAAGTTATATAAAACCATAATGCATAGTAGGACAGCAGATGGGAGAACATTAAAGATCTGGATTCCTCAGAAGAACTCTGTAGAAGACATAACGTAGGCACTCAATTATAAAGAATGGAGAGTTCATGAAACTCAGAGAAATTTGGATTCCCCTCAAAATAGGAAGAAGTAGTGGGCATTTCAGAAAGGAAAATGGTAAGGGTGAAGTGTAGAGGTAAACATGTGGCTGATCAGGAACTAGGTTCTTTAAAGAGTGTAAGAAGCCCTTGTTTGCCAAGGGCTTGATAGTAAGTGTTCTCTGATCAGAGGAAGGGTGCATATTCTAGCCTGTTGTATGGAAATGGGAGACAGAAGGTTTTACCAAGTACTGTTTTCAGAACCTCTTAGTAGTGATATTCAGGGGGAAAACAGGAGTTTACATCAATCAGCCTTCTGCCTTGCAGCAACAGTCTTTCTTTTGAATCCAGAAACTGTGCTCCACGGGGATAGTCTGCCTTTTTCTTGAACTCCTGTGATCAAATTGGATTTAGGAAAATCCCCAAATATGTGGCTCTGGGGTTTGGGCATAAACAAAAATAGAATGTGGTTTGTTGGCACAACTCTCATTGGAAAACAAGCTGAGTTAGAGAAATCATTTCCACTCCTACCCCAGGCCATAATCTAGCTTTTTTTAAGGTTCGTGCACATACTGCTTGAGAAACATGGAGTGTGTCAAGCCAATAAAAGACCAATAATGCCCTAGATTTTCCTTTGAATTTGGTAGTAACTCATATGGGAGCTTGTGAAGAAACTACTTATTCCAAAAATACCTTTTGGTACTGTGTCTGTCTAAGCATTTGAGATCAAGACAAATCAGATATTGTTGCTCCCTTTTGCCAGCCTGTAATGAAAAAACACACATCAAACTATAGTCCACAAGGCACTGTAGTTAGTAACTTAGACTGGCTCGGTCAGCGTTTGTTTCCTGGAGCCTTGTTATTTGCAAAAGATCTCTAAGATTGAAATCTACAGTGTTTCAGCTAGGAATTTGGGTATAAATTAGGTTCTACTTAATGGTTTCACTCAGCTGTAATTCCGAAGGATAATTATTGTGCTTCTGACTATTTGCCATTGGCAAACATAGCCCAGAGGATGGCAGTTACTCTGCTGCTGCAGCCCTAGGCCTGTTTTCCAGTTCTGCTTGGAAGAGGTCATTTCAGCGGAAATGTAACCAACCTTCCTATCCTGACTTTCTGAACTCAATCACAACTGTGGAAGGTGCTCTTGTTCTGAGATGGTCAGTTCTATAGTGTCATGAAAATCACCCCATTAGGTCCAGCCTGGACCCCTTGCACAGCGTTAAATCTGTTTAAAGTACTTACAATGGTTTTTGTCCTGCAGTGAACATTCACAAATGGTATAAAGGATACATAAGCAAAATAAATGAGAACCTAGCCAAAGCTGTAACTAATTCTGTTTGAGTGAATTGAAGAATTCTCTTTACATGAAAAAATGAAATTAACATATATTTGTTATTGTTTTGGTTTTTTGTGAGATGCAATTTCATTCTGTGAATTGGACTTGGAAACTCAATACATAGCTTAGATTAGACTCCAACTTGCAAGAGTCCTCTTGCTTTGGCCTCCCAAATGGTGAGATTACAAGAATGAGCCACCATGTCTGGTCAATGCAGTATATCTTAAAGAATAAGTAGCAGGACATTCTAGGCATTGAAGGAATACAGAAGCACGGGTGTTCTGATAGTCTTCACAGAACACTGAGTAGGCAAGGTTGGTTTGTTTTTTGGGGGGTTTTTGGATGTTTTATTTATTTACATTTCAAATATTATTCCCTTTCCCAGTTTCCCCTCCCCAAACCCCTTATCCTACCCACTTCCACCTCACCATCCTGGCATTCCCCTACACTGGGGCATTGAGCCTTTACAGGACCAAGGCCCTCTCCTCCCACTGATGCCAGATAAGGCCATCCTCTGCTACATATGCAGCTGGAGCCATGCAAACCCCTTCAGCTCCTTCAGTCCTTTCCCTAACTCCTACATTGGATAATGTACTGTTATTAAACTAATACAGTTTATCTAATACTACAGTTATTTCTGAGTATTATTCTATAGAATGTCAGTTCATTATGATTTCTTGTGCTTTTCATTACATTGGGGGGGGGGAGTGAGCAAGTGTGTATGTTTCTCGTGTATAATCAACCAGCAGAGTAGGGAATTACCAGGCAGAAGTGTTTGAATGAGAATGCCCCCATAGGCTCACAGATTTGAATGTTTGGTTCCCAGTTGGTGGCAGTATTTGAAAAGTATTAGGAGGTATGGCCTTGTTGGAAAGGCATGCCACTGGGGGTGGGCTTCCAAGTTTCAAAAGTCCACACTATTCTTTCTCTCTGCCTCATATTTATAGATAAGGATGTAAGTTCTCAGCTACTGCACCAGGGCCATGCCTGTGTACTGCCATGTTCCCTGCCATTGATGGTCATAGAAAGCCCCAAATAAATTTGTTTTTCTTATAAGTTGCCTTATGCGTGGCAATAGAAAAGTAACTAAGGCATAATTAGTACCAGAGAGTGGGCTGCTGCTGTGATATGCCTACCAATGCTGATCTTTGGAGGGAGGGAGGAGATTTAGTGTCTTTGGTCTAGGGTGGGGGCATAAGGGACCATCCTAGTAGGAGCTTAGAAGATAATAGTGCTGAGCACAGTGGGACTATAGAGGCCCAGCTCAAATGATTTCAGAGGGAACAATATTAGCAACTAGGCTGGAGACTATTCTGGTGATATTTTGGCAAAGAATGTGTCTGCTTTCTGCCCTTGTCCTAAAATTTTACTGAAGGCAAAATTGAAAAATAATGGATTAATTTAGTTGGCAGAGTAGATTTCAAGATGACCTAATATTGACTCTACTACATGATTATTAGTAGTCATTCTTACACAGATCTACAGTGAAAAAAAGCTAGTAGGGCAAAAAGAAATACAAAAAGTACAATTTGAGCACCAGGAAATTTAATGTTGGCGTCTCTGCTTGCTAAGAAGAGATAAAGAGAGGCCTGATGTGAAATGGAATAAAGGGGATAGTTTCCTTAGGGCAGGACCCCACCAGGCTAATCCTGCAGCTTGTGAAAGGAAAAGGCCTGAAGGATTTTTCTACTCCTAAAAAAGAACAGTAAACCAAAGTTTATGCAAATGTAATTCAAGAAGATGGCCAGGCTCCATCCATCCCACGCAGACAGCTGAACTTGGCAGCATGGGCCATGGTTCTGGCTTTCGAGTCATGAAGGGTACAGGTATAAAGAGGTATTCCTCGGTGGTTAAAGAGAGTTGCTGAGGCTCTAAGGACTCCATGGAGGCCCAGAGGCCAGTTCATGAAGCTGTGAAAATGAAGCCTAGATTGTGTTGGAAACCCCAAGAAGTTGGAGATGTGTAGTATCTGCCAAGGAGATGACCACAGTCAGAAAGTGGAACCAGCCAAGAGAGAGAAGTGTGGTATGGTCGGTAAAGTTGGAAGGATGGATCCATCTAAGTCCTTTGGCATGAGACATGGAGCTACAGAATTTAGAGTTTGCCCTACTGGGTTTGGGTATTGCTTTGGTTCAATATTTCATCACTGCGCCCCAATCCTACCTTTTGTAATGGTAATGTATATTCTGCACTGTTGTAAGTTGGAAGTGTGTAATTTGTTTTTTGATTTTGAGTTTACAAGGGGTTACAGTTAAGAGTTTACTGGGCCAGGCGGCGTATGCCTTTAATCCCAGCATTTGAGAGGCAGCGGCAGGCAGATTTCTGAGTTCGAGGCCAGCCTGGTCTACAGAGTGAGTTTCAGGACAGCCAGGGCTATACAGAGAAACTCTCTCTTGGGAAAAAAAAAAAACCAACAAAGAGATTGCCTTGAGTCTAAGAAGAGATTGTCAGAAGGTATGGGGACATTTGGAGTCAGACTAAGTGCATTCTATATTATGATATGGCCACAAGCCTATAGGGGTCAGGGAGTGGAATACGATAGTTTGAATGAGAATGACCCCCATAGACTCATATGTTTGAATGCCTGGTCCCCACTTGGTGGAACTATTTGAAAATAATTAAGGAGGTGTATCACTGAGGGTGGGCTTCTCGGGTTTCAAAAGTTTACACCATTGCTAGTTAGCTGTCTCTGCCTTGTACTTATGGATAAGAATGTAAACTCTCTGCTACTCCTCTAGTGCCATGCCTGCCTGCCTGCCTGCTACCAAGCTCCCTGCCGTCCTGGTGGTCATGGACTGAGCCTATTAAACTATAAGCCCCAAATAAACTTTTTTTTTCTTATAAGTTGCTATGGTCATAGTGTTTTGCCATGGCAAGAGAAAAATAACTAAGATAAGTAGCTAAGATGTGGACTCAGGAGTCAGGATGCTAATGTTGCTGAGTCTGACCATTTTGGTCTCTGAAAAACCCTTTTCATGTATGCAGAAGTTACAGTGACTATTCCCACAGCTGCCATGCCGTAGTCAGCAAGAAACAGTATGCTGTTCTATGTCCCGTGGTTGCAATAAGCTTTATGGATCTGTTTCTGGGCTTCTCTGTGATATTTCTTTCTACCATTATTAATGTGATATTGTGAGCTATTTTGACCTTTCCTGGATATGAGGAAGATGTTTCAAGACAGTGATTGTGGTGCCATAAAATCACCAAGGAAAACTCTGATGTTGGTTGTTACAATGCAAAGTTTATGATGACGTGATACAGCAGAAGGTAAATATCAACAGAAATTGGTGGCCATTCCTTGACATTTTAAATGGAATTATAAACATACTGCAGACCAACAACTGTTGAGCAGAACCTGAACAGAACTGTGGACAGTGACAGAGAAGCCCTGTTAGCCACCTCTGCAGCTTGCTTACTTCCACAGCCGCTCTCAAGGGTACCTTCTGCACTAAGAAGGCGCTGCCTATATCTTCTTTTTATTTTGCATTTTTTAAGTTCTAACTTTAGATGTTTTTATTTTCATGTTTTTATTATTTTAGATGGGTTCTATATAGACTGACATCAAAATGAATAAGAAGCTTATGATAATTTTGAACTTCTGATCTTCCTTCCTCCATCTCCTGAGTACTGGAATTATAGGCTTCACACCATTACTCTCAGCTTATGTGGTGTTCAGGATTGAGCCCAAAGCCTCATTGTCTCAGCCCCTGTACCTTCATAAAGCTCTACTATTTTGTTATCCACTTCCCATTTTTTGTCCCTTCCACATTTCTTGAGATCTTTCCCAGCTTTTTGGTGCCTGTTTTGCAAACTCTGTTGCCAGTGTTAGAAAACATTGAGAAGCTTCTCTTTTATGCAGTGGTCTTAAGTTAGAATGGCAACTCAGGGCTCTGCTGTCCTGCTACCCTGACCTCTTCATGCTTGGAACCTACGATTAGATATTTGTATTTTCCCAGCAGTCATCATTTTTATTCCCCATGCTTGGATTTTTCCACTACCTATTTATTTAATTTTCCCATTCTAAAACAAAAGAAAGCCCTTCCTTTTATCTTGATAGTAATCCAATTACGTTGTCACATTTTGTTCTTTAATTCTTTGCTGCTCAAGATTGTTGTGTTTGTTACAGGCCCAGGAGGAACATTCCTCTCAAGGAAGGACACCGTGTGGTAGGGAACAGAACTGATAACAGTGGGTGCCTCTGTTCTACATAAGCAGCTGCAAAGTCCTGTGGGCAAATGGGGCAGTGGCAAGAAGCAAGGCGTCACTGAGGGAAAGTAGCACGGGATCTTGGCAGGCCTGTAGAGGTGGCAGGCCTGTAGAGGTGGCAGGCCTGTTATTTTTCACAAGTTTTGGTCACTCAACTATTTTAACAGATTTATTAAAATATAGTTCACCATCTGTGGATCTTAACGAATCCTTACACATGTACTTCTAATAGCAAGTCTAACTTAAATTTATCCCCAAAACTCTTACATGCCTCTAGTACAGAAGAACCATTAATTTGTTAATTTACTTACTTTTTCCATTGACACACATATGCATACATTCACATACTCTGAACATTTCATTTAAATAGTACCATATAATATATGAGATTTTGTTACTGGCTTCTTCTGTTTCTAACTTACCCATGAGGCCATGGACGTGCTTCATTTCTTGTTAATACCAAATACCATTCTGTTGGATGGTTAGATCATACTATATGTGCCCATAGCACAAAGAATGTCTGAATTGTTTCTAACTGGGGTTGTAAAGAATAAAACTGCTCCAAATGTTTAACTTTTCATATAGACAAAAAAAGTCTCATCTTTTGGGCTAATATCTTGAATTCCTGAAGATGCCAGCACCCCGTGTCTATATGAGGAGCTGCCATGCTGATTCTGAGAGGAGCTGCATTGTTTTCCACTGGCTCATTAGAAGTTTCTCAGAGGCTTACTGCATTGTCATTGTATGTCTTGGCTGTGTGAAGTGGGAACTGGTTACTGTAGAAAATGTTTTACTGAACTTCCTATTTTCAGTGTCTAGGGATAACAAGCACAGAGAGGGCACTTTACATTTCAGAACTGACAACATTACCACCACCACTAAACAATACAGGCAGAAGGGACAGAATTCAAGGGCACTGGCCAGAAGAAAATAAATTGTATTTTGTGAATATATTGGAGATTCAGCATGTTGGAACATCACTCTGTATAGAGAATTTCAGTGTAATATTAGAGTAAATTATTGAGTAAATACTGATGCCATCCTGTACCAGGGAGTGATTTTGTACACTGGGATACAGCAATGAACAAGATAGCTAAAACTCTCTGCCCATAAGAAAGATTGAAAATAAAAATATTTACTATTATAGTAGTACACACCTGTAATCCCATCTGAGACTATATAGACAAATTTTGTCTCAAAAAAATAAATATAAAAGGTATATATAACATAATATCTTATATAAAATATAAGATAAAATATAAAAGAATATATGATAAAATACTATAATGAAAACAAAAATTTCATGAACAAAAATATTTGGAAAAAAAGTAACTGGCCTTGTGTGATGAAGAGGAGTTTAGGTAAGAGTTATGCCCACATTAACACAAATAGAGGAACAGTGACATTTCAGGAGGACTGACTGGTTGGTACGTGCTAGGTAAGCATTTAACCAGCTGAGCCTCACCTAGCCCTTGCTTTAGTTTTTTGGTAGAGTTTTGTCATGGAACCCAAGGTGGCCTGGTATTTGGCCTCAGACTAACAGGTATGTAACACCACACCCAGCTTCATCACTAGTTAGCAGGTATAAATGAAAACTGTCCTAAGATACAGTTTATCTCAAAAGTATGTGAATTCCAAATTTGTATCCTCCCCCAAAATATACCATGATTTGTGGGAGGACTGTTCTTACCTTTACTATTAGTATACATGTAATGTATGATTTTTCCTTTTTCAGTTGAGTTTCATGCCACACAAACTTACAAAATGAAATTATAATGTCTCCTAAGGGATAAAAATAGAACTGAATGGTCAAAAATCAGTTCAACGAGGCAGGCATGCTTTGGAGGCTGAAGTAGACTGTTGCTTATAGAGGAATTTTAATCCAGCAACATGGTTGCTCTTGCAAGGGATCATATCCAAAGACCTTCTAGGCCTATATGATCCATCCAGAATGCAGACGCATTGTTAGTTATACACCTTTAATCTCTAACAATGAAAGTTTGGTTAGTTTGTAAAAGGAAGCAGCCATGTTTGAAAGTGACGCTTAACTAAGGCACAGACAGTAACAGCAGAGAAAGGTTTGACAGAATGAGTCAGAGATACAATACACCCAACTTACATGAGAACAGTAATAGGAAAGAAAGGCTACTTCCGAGGTGTGTGTGTGTGTCAGTGTGTCAGTTTTATTGGGACAGTTGTACAGAGACAGGTTGCAAAGAGAAAAAGATGAACAGGTGAAGACAGAATGAGCCAGAGAGTGAGGAGCAGCCAGAAAATTAGAACATATTGCTAAAGTTAATATGAGGCCAAGCAGAGCAATTCAGGCAGAAGCCAAGAGAAGCCGAATTGAATGAGTCAGCTTGGAAGATTAGATTGTATGGAGGCTAGAAACTTCCTGGCCTAAGCCTAGGGATAGAACAGAGAAAGAAATGCTCTGGGCTCAGCCCAAGCCGTGTATTTGCACAGATTGTGTACAGCTCTCATCTTGTCCTTTCATCTCAGGAAATAAAAGGGACATTTACAGTTGCTTTTGTCTGAGACTTCAGGCTAGCTGAGACAACATAAAGACAACCTTTTCGGTCAGGTGCAGACTCGCTCTCGCACCGACTATGCAGTGGTCGCAGCCTGGCTGGCCCTGTCCTCTCCCTGCGGTGCCATGAGACCCGCCCTGCCCTGCCACCAGGGTCCCACTGGTCAGTGCGCCGCCACAGGGTACTGTCACTCCCAGTACCACCACTCCCGGCACTGCGTGGACGGTGGACAAAAGGGGAGGGTAGGATGACCTATACCTGGTCAGAGTTTCCGTGCTCTGGGCAGCGCAGGTATAGGAATGAGGGGAGAGGGGGCAGGGAAGGAAGTGACAGCTCAGCTTTTCTGTGCTAACGTGGGGCAGGAGAGTCACTGGTCTCGGTCTCACTGCTGCAGATGCTGGGCTGCATGATGAGTTAGTTAAAAGGAGTCAATGCATAGTCGTAAGATATTTTATTATAGAAAAGAGGCTGGTCATAACCACGGGGAGAGAGAGAGGAGAGGAGA
>JADRCD010204280.1:11971-53880 GCA_019843815.1 Montemys delectorum | reverse complement strand
AAAAAAAAAAAAAAAAAAAAAAAAAAAAAAAAAAAAAAAGGAAACATACCAGTTGTGTGATAGTAACAGCAAAGGAATATACCACAATCATTGGATCTTTGGGTGGCAATTTGTTTCTTGTAGGGATGTAGGTTACTAATTTGGAAGCCACTCTGTTTAGAATCACTCAATTAAGTAAATCAGTGGTGGTGGTGGGAGCCAACTCTTTCACTGTTATAATGTGAAGTAACAAGTAACTAAAGAACAGAGTCCAGCTCAGTTATTTTCTAATTAGTTAAGGAGTATCATGAACCCATGTTTAGGTTAGTAGCAGTACATAAATACTTATAGATGTGTGGAGATACCTAGATTAGTATGTATGCTTTTTTTTTCCCTTACTCTGTCATCATAAGGAACCTAAAAGCAGTGACCCTTCTATCAGTAAGCATACCTAGAGTCAGATCTTACTTTCTATACTGTTCTCTAATACAAAAGCCTCTTTTTGTTTGTTTGTTTGTTTGTTTTTTGAGACAGGGTTTCTCTGTGTAGTCCTGACTGTCCTGGAACTCACTCTGTAGACCAGGCTGGCCTCGAACTCAGAAATCTGCCTGCCTCTGCCTCCCAAGTGCTGGGATTAAAGGCATATGCCACCACTGCATGGCTCAAAAGCCTCTTTTTAAAGAAAAAAGAAAAAGGTGTTTTTAGAATCTAGGCTAGAAATACACAAGATGAACTCTGAAGATCTTTTAGTACCAGAAAGGAAATGAGTACATGCAGACTTCCATAATCCCAAGAGACAGCAGAAGTACAGAGATGTCGACTGAAGGAGTCCTGTGTGGCCAGAGGCAGAACAACCTGAGCCTCAAAATAAATATTGTTGGATTATAAGCCGAATACTAAAATAAATACCCATTGGGCCATTCTTTTGTAGGTATACAATCAAAAGCAAAAATGAATGGTGGAGAGGAGCCAAACTTCCTGTATAGAAGTTTCCAAATAATTATTTAGAGACCTTACTGCAATGGAGCATGACTTCTCATTTCAAGAGCAGGGGTTCACTTAGTGATGCATTTCAAGAGTACAGCATGGAAATGGGAGGGGGAGATAATCTCATAGCGCAGGAACCTGATAGATACTGCCTTGGTAGACTGATCATTAACTACATTGACAAGCAGGCTGAGAGCATGCACTTTAAAAGAACTTCTTTATAGTAAGTATATCTGTGTGTAGTACTGTATATGTGTCTGTGTGCATGTGAACACGTGGAGATCAGAAGGAGACCTGGTTCTCTTCAACTGTATGAGTTTCAATGACAGAACCAATGCACTCAGACTTGCTGGCAAGTTGCTTTGCCCACTGAGCCAGCTTGCTGGCCAGTACCATAGGTGTGACAATGCTGCCTTACAAATTGGGTTTTCTTAATACCCAATCTAGTCATGAAAATTCAGACAAATTTCAACTGAGGAAGAACAGCCCACAAAATTTTTGATCAATGTTTTTCAGAACTGTCAAAGGTCATCCATCACAAACGAGATGCCTGAGGGGTTGTCACAGCTTGGAAGAACCTAAGGACACCTGACAACAAAATTTAATATGGTTCCAGATGAGTTCCTGGGTCGGAGGGGAAAAAAAAAAAACAGGAAAATATGAATTAATGAATTTCAATTAGTGATCACAAATACAATTAACTAGAAAAAGATTAATTAATATTAAAAGGCAAGGCCAGTGAGATGGTACAAGTTGGAGTCCTTGCTGCTGCACAAGCCTAAGCACCTGAAATTGATCACCAGAACCCAAGATAGAAGGAGAAAAGGACTCCTGAAAGTTGTTCTTTGACCTCCACACACTCACTATGGTGTGAGCACACACACTCACATATATCCACATCATATACATAGTGTGTACACCTACATGCACACATTAGTAATAGTTCTAAAGTAAAATAAATGGTAAAAGTATGAAGGATTAAAGACCTTTATCTGCCCCTTAGATGTGGATGGCAATTTTGTCTCTGTCTCAATTCTAAGCTGGAAATACTTTACCTGTGTGAATTTTACCTGCCTTCAATTGATTTTTTTCAAGTTACTTTGGAACATTCAACATTGTTTCTGAAGTCTGGTTCAGCATGGGCTTCTGTTCTCAGTAGACAACCACTTCCTGTTTCTCTAATTCTCTGAGTTTTCAGCCCTCTAATTTGTTATTTCTTTTTTTTTTATTTTTTTATTTTTTTTTTTTATTTTTTGGTATTTTGATTTCGAGACAGGGTTTTTCTGTGTAGCCCTGGCTGTCCTGGAACTCACTCTGTAGACCAGACTGGCCTTGAACTCAGAAATCCACCTGCCTCTGCCTCCCAAGTGCTGGGATTAAAGGCGTGTGCCACCACCACCTAGCAATTTGTTATTTCTTAATAAGGAAATATATTTTTAAAAGAAATACTCCCCAGAAATCCCTGCTGACTTCCTTAATTTTTCAAATCACTTAACAGAACTTTTGGATGGTATGTAGAGCAATTTCACTAAGAGAGTCCACCTCTTATTGAGAAGTGTTCCTGCTATTCATTTCACTATCATTAGCACAGTCTTCAACTAGGGCAGGAGAAGAGGGAAACGGCAGTTCCTTTAAACTCATAATAATCTGTATGAAAGGAATCCTGATATTTAGATTGAAACTTATACCAATATTGCAGAGTTTCTCTCAGATATCATGGTAATCATTAGTCATATATTGCTACCAGTTTTCTAACATAATAATCAAGGTGAGATGGAACAGGATGAGTGGTGTGGAGGATGGCACATGTGCATTCCAGCCAGAAAGGAATGCTTATAGTACACTAGGGGACTGGCCTGTTCTAGATACAGTGGGGAGAGAGCATGGGGTGTGAGAGACACTTCTGTAAGAAGTGAGGTGGGTTTAGGTTAGGAATTTGAGCTGTCAGGTCTTGTAGGCCGTGTTGAGTACACTGGTGTTTTTCTCTGAGGACTGTGGTAAATTGTCTGTTCTTTTTCATAGATGCTTTTGTTTGGGGCAGAGATAGAAAGGACAAAATCTCTTTTGGCCAAATTATAACCAGGCACCAGTATGTACTCTCACAAGTAGATTTGGGGTTTGGACTTTACCTTTGGATTGTCTAACTTCTCCAAGAATCCTGCTAATTTGATCACCCTAGATCTCTGAAGGGATGTCTTTTACCACTCTGTGGTTATGCATTATGACTCTGGTCTGTGGTCAACAAGATTCCTGTCCACTAGGCAGTAGGCCATCTCCCTCCTATTGCTTTTTCTTACTATTTTCCATCCACTTAGCACTATATCACTTTCCTTTACATTAAATTTCCACTTTTCCTTTTTTTATTTGAAGTTCAGTCAATTTCTCCTGCCTCAGAATACCATCAGAATAGTCCTTATAGTTAATGAGATGACACTGAATGAAGCTTGATTTTATATTTTAATAAGCATTATCAATGGTTTTTTTTTTTTTTTTTTTTTTTGACAGAAGATTCCTTGTTCAGGACCATGGCTAGATCGTCCATCTAGACTCTAAACCTCAAATTTATTTATTTACTTATTGTTTGATTGTTTCATGAAATGCCTTTGCTATGCTGAGTTAACACTTATTAAATAATTAGTAATGCATTGAAATTTTCCTTGATAATTTTCATCAGGCTTACTTTTCATTTTAAAGACTCTATTTTCCTTTGGTGATTATTTGCTTGTTTAACTGACTCTTGCTTGTTCTCTTTTCATTCCTGTTTCCTAAGGATAGTGTGCTTCTCTGACATTTATGTCATGTCTATGTGGCATGCATGTGTGTTGGCATACATAGTGTATGTATGTAAGGCGGGGTCTCGTCTAGTCCAGAATTCCACAATATGGTCTTGTTGGCTTGTTCTTGGACTCCTCCGTCTTCTTTCAAGGCTGGAATTAGAGCCTGTCCAGCATTTTTATATTGGTTCTGAATTCTCTTATAACAAACATCTTAACCACCTAGCCATCCCTTTAACTCCATACTCTATTTTTCCTTTTTCCTCATTTCCCATTCATGGTATGAATTATAGGCTGTGATTTCCAATATAACTGTTGTCAACTTCATAAACTACATTCAGGTGGCCAGTGTAGTCCACTCACTTCAGTTCTTTTCACACCTGTACTTTCTGCTGATCAGCTCTTTAGTACAGTCTCCTTTATGGCTTCTCAATCTTGGTACTTTTTCCTTCTCTTACCTGTCAAGTCTTTGTTAGCTCCTATTTCTCCATTTAGCTATGTGTTTTATTATTAATCAACATCCTACTTTTTTTTTTTATTGGTTTTTCGAGACAGGGTTTCTCTGTATAGCTCTGGCTGTCCTGGAACTCACTCTGTAGACCAGGCTGGCCTCAAACTCAGAAATCCGCCTGCTTCTACTTCCCAAGTGCTGGGACTAAAGGCGTGCGCCACCACCACCCGGCAACATCCTACTTTTATTTATATTTATATTCTAAACATCTAAATTAACTGATGTTGGGACTGGAGAGATAGTTCAGTGGTTACAAGCACTGGCCACCCTTGAAGAACACCTAAATTTGTTTCCTGGCACTCTCCCATTCCAGGGGATTCAGTACCCTTTTCTGACCTTCACAGACATTTGCGTGCATGTGACACACACACACACACACACACACACAGAGTCAGGCACATACATTCATATAAAATAACTATTAAAAATTAGTTAATTTGGCTAATTAATTAAATGATCTTGTTTGTACTTCTAGCTTTAATTATTGTAAAAATAACCTGACTTCCCCAAAGTCTTTAACCTTGATATCTCACTTGAGTTTAAGTATATGTATATTATACAAATATATGTGTGTGTATATTTGTATGTGTATGTGTGTTTAGCTATTTTTTTGTTTATATTTTCAGGGTATCTTAAGCTCATTGTATTGTTGCTTTGTAATGTATGTTCCTAGAATTCATAGAAATGTTGTTATCTAGCTACAAAGGCTGGTCAAAAATTTGGATATTATCTCATTTTTTCCTTCTGACCTCTAATATTAGACTTTGCCCACCCTGCTTATTAATTACTTTTTAAAGTCTGATGAGGTCTGACACCTCATCTCAAACATCACTATGCACAGTACTCCTGCCTTGGCTCAGGTTATTATTTTTAGTGCATCGTTTATTAAAGCAGATGGCTAATTCTTACCCCTCTAAATTTCAATTACATGATTATTATGAATGTCTTGCTTCATGGGTTGTGGAGATTGTCCACTGATAATATTTACTCATATGCCCACAAGAGGAAACTATTAAGTAGAGAGATTAACCTTATCTATCAATCAAAAGGTAGCTGATGTAGGCAATGGTCTTTGAGATGAAAGCTACTTCTGTCTTTCAAAGAAAACAGGTGATGCCTTGTGTGAAGCTGTCAAAGTGAAGCACAGCCACGCAGTATTCAGAGTCTGAAAGCAGATTTTATTCAGGAACCACTGCAATAGGGAAACAGAGACATTAGGATAGAACTGGGCCCAATTCCAAGCATAACAAAAAGCAGCTGGGAATTTATAACAACACGCAGAATGAGGGAGAGGTCAGTGGACAGAAACATATGTATTACAAGATAGACACAAGGGTTCGGGGATTCTCACTAAACTCAATTCTTGCTGAAAGCAGGCCATGGTGGTCAGATGTTACAGGTTGGAAATTTGATCCAATATTAAGGTAAGTCAGATATCAAGGGCTAGGGCCTCTCTGCTGATTTAGGGTTTTTTTTTTTTTTTCTAAAATTTGATTATGCAGGTCCGACAAGGCTGGGCTCCAAGGTTTAGTCCCTGTTGAGAAGAGAGCTCATTGCACCCTGAATAAATCTTGGTCAAGGAGAGTCTTTGTCAGTATACCAACTGTCAATAATAGTCATAGTTCTATTGGATAAATGACCAATGGATACAACAAATAAACATGAACTTCAGAAAAATGAAGATCAAATATGATGTATGTATTTATTTGTGAGTCAGGGGCATCTGTCGTAGTGTGTGTGTGTAAGTCAGTGGCTATCTTTCAGGCATCAGTTCTCTCCTACTCTTTGGCTTCTGGTTATTGAGCCCAAGTCTTTAGCCTTGGCACCTTTACACACTGTGCCATCTTGCCAGCCAAGATCAAGAAATTAACTGACATAGATTTTCTGACATAGATTGATTGAAGAATCCAAATGTATTATTTTGACATGTAAAAGTCATTAAAATCTTTTTGTTTATTTGTTTGTTTTGCAGTAGGAACTCACTCTGTAGGCAATGCTTGTCTGTGTTACCCTGTGTAGATCAGAATGGCTTCCAACTCATGAAAATCCTCTTGATTCAGACCCAGTGCTCGGATTACATGCATGGCCTTTTTAAAACGACTGCCATGAGAACCATTGTCCTACACATTTCACATACCTTAAATCAGGCAAACCAAAAATAAATGCTCTTTTCCTTACATGTTATTATTTTGTATAATAACTACTCCAATGTCTTTAACCTTGAAATCTCATTTGAGTTTAAATATAGGTACATTAATACAAATATAAATATAACTGTGTGTGTGTTTATGTGTGTCTGTTTAGCTAAATTTTCCATACATGTTCACATATAAAGATTATATGTGACCTTTCCTAAACATCAGACTTCATGCAAAATATTCCTCCCTTTCTAGCATGATGTTGCTAACTTTGCAAATTCTTTAAGTTTCATTCAAAACCCACCTCAGCATTATCTCTTCCTCAGAGCTTTCTCTTGCACAAGATGTTAGTTTAAATGCTCCATTCTGTGTGCCCAGGGGATCCTGACTGCACATCAGTTGTAGCATTTATAATGTGCTGCTATTCCTAGTTTACAGGCTTGCTGTCCCCAGGATCATACACTACAAGTAGGATATAGGAAGTGTTATAGTCACCACTGTTCTCAGATCCTCCCTCCAACCTGGCATCTAGTAGATGTTCAGTATGTCACATGTTGATTGAACAATGGATTAATGAATGAAAGCCAGGGCTTCATAGCACTTATTTGCATAGCATTTGGCAGCCAGTGCAGACAACTGCTAAATCACAAATCTGTATTTTCTGCAGACCACAAGGAAGAGACACCTGCAATTGTTATTCTTGAGCAGCTCTGGGGAGCATCAGATTCATAAACACAGCACATGCTACCTACCTTAATTCCAGTGAATTTCTGAGAAATGTTTTTATGACTGAAGCAAACTGTTTCAAGCTGTTTCTGTGGAAGGTAAAGTTCTCATCATTCAGAATTGATTTTTATCTCATCAGGCATCTGAATCATTCTATAGCAAGGGATACAAAAATAAAATAACACCCAGAACTCAAGTGAGCCTCTTCGTGGAGACCAGAAAGATTTCCTGAATAAAGGGCCCATAATTACAGTTCCTTTGTCTTCACTCAGTAGCCCAGGCAGCTGACTAACAGGATAATATTTGCCATTCCTACTTGAGGTCTGAGGGAGAGCTAGGGGAATGAAAAATGAGAACATTTTTTGACAAATAATAATTGTCAAAGGAGGTGGGGGATGACAGAATCAGTGCAATATGTGTAAGGGAAAAAATCATATACAGTAGTATATATGTGCAGACACATATGAAAATTTATTCCAGAAAGTAGATAAACATCTTAGAAAACAACTCTTACATACATGTGTGTTGGGGGATGGCAATAAAAAGGAAAAAAATTAAGGCTGTAGTAATATTTTCTAAAAATGTAGGTAGATGGAATAGTTAGAGACTATAAATAAAGACACAGTTCTATATTTTAAGGTAGATTGTGAAATAAATGTAAAATAGACACAGTCAAGAAGCAAAATAACATTGCAGACAGTTATGTTGAAAGGAAAAAAGCTTGAGAAAAGGGCATCAGGATTAAAAGCTTATAAGACTTTCTTTACTGTCATTTTAGAGAATCATAAGAAGGAGAGATGGGAAATCCTTGCTGACCAGCCTGTTAACAAAGAGACCCCTCCTTGCTGTTGAGAAAGAAAATGGTACTGTTGGAGCAGAAAATGGGACCTAAGCATTGGTGAGTGCTCATGAGCTCCCTACACACCCCCAACACTATTCATTATTGAACGTAGGTATTTTAAGTCTAGAAAACTGATAGGATACTCTTGGCTAGACATGTCCCCAAAAATCCTACTGGTGACCTTTACATTTTACTTTGTTGAATCTTTGCACATGTCATCTGCGGCTTGGATGATGATGTCACTCTGGTTGATGGTTTACTTGGATCTCTTCTTGCTTTGAGAAGGTGATGCTGTATTGTCTCTGTTGTCAGTATACTGTCATTTACTAATGATATTCCTTGCTTTGAAACTTTTTTCATTTACTGTACTGTACATTTAGTGGGTCTCCATGAAGAATTATTTTCGAACTAATTCTTTGAAAGCTTATTTTTTCCCATTTTCTCTTTCTTGGACTTATATTAATCATATTTTCCAGAACATTCTTTCTCTCTAAAAGAGAGCATATGTATATTGATACTTCTGGTCCTGAAATTAAATAAATTTGCATTTGTGATGGTTTGACTAAGAATAACCCCTAGATTAGTATATTTGAGTACTTACTCACCAGCAAGTGGCACTATTTGAAAAGATTAGAAGGATTAGGAGGTGTGATCTTGTTGAAGAAAGTATCTAGGGGAAGAGCCTTGAGGTTTCAAAAGCCCGAACCACACCCAGTCTCTCTCTCTCAAACTGTAGTAGGATATAGGTCTTCTCTTCTCTTCACACCATACATGTAGCAGTGCTCTCTGCCATGATGACAATTGGACTAACCTTCTGAAACTAAGCCCCCAGTTAAAAGCTCTCTTTTCTAAGAGTCACCTTGGTCATAATGTCTCATCATAGCAACAGAACACTGAGTAAGATAGCATTTTATAAAGAGCTACATATTCCCTGAGCTGGCTTTTTGATTATACTACATTTTCTTACACAGATGAGATTATCAGCTATTTAAGAGAATCTCAATGGAGTTATCCTTTAATTTTGCTTTCTGTCACTCTTGTTAGATGCTCTCAAGTATCTGTGATCCCTCTGTCAGTTGCTTTTGAACGTGAAATGATACAGTGCTGATTAAAAAGCTTTATGTGCATAGGAACACAGTAGGTGCTTAGACATTTCCATTGGTGTGGAATTGAACTGAAAAGTGGTATAGTTCTATTTCACTTGAGGTTTCTAAAGTGCCAGAAATTCAGTTAGTTTTGTTTGATTGGTTGGTTTTGGGGAGTTTTGTTTTTCCTGTTGCTTTTATTTTTGTTTTTTTTTTTGTTTGTTTTTTTTTTTTGCTTTTGTTTATGGGGTTTTTGTTTGTTTGTTTTTGCTTTTCTTGGTTAAATATTTTTCCATAAATAAATCTTCTGATCTCCTTTGTATATGTATGTGTATATGTATATATGTTCCTGTCAGCAATTTAAAAGCTAGGAGGCAAAAGGAATAGGAGTCTCACTTAATTTCATCTTTTAGTTTCCAACTAAATCAACTTATTTGTTTGTTGGATGGTTGATATTAGAGTCTCATGTATGCCAAGCAGTCCTCAAATTTGCTATGTTTTGGGGATGACTTTACCAACTGAGCTATATCCCTAAACCCTTCAATTGCCTAGCCTGTGTTCTTGGTGACTTCACACTGAATCCCTCTACTTTATGTGTACCACACAAGCAACTTAAAATATGCTGATGTGGAGGGATGATTGGATGGGCATTTATGGAAAGTGGAGAAGGGGATGTGTCTATGTAGTTGCTTCTCTTGGATCCTTTTTAGTCTTTTCCCTTTCAAGGCCGGTTCCATCATCATAAAGCTATGTCTACTGCATTGCTGTCATTTCTAGATTGGCTACAGCTCTGATTCGCAAATTTGTTTATATTTGTCCATTTATTTTCCCATTCTCTAGCTGAGAACTTTATTTCTCTTCTATAACTGAGAGAAATGCATCAAGGAGGGCATCAAATAAGTTTGAGCCATTTGTCTAATTAATGTTTACTCATTTTGAAAACCTTGATGCATCCACAAAAGATTAGAACAAAGAGTAGAACAATTATCATATACCCTTCACTCAGAATTGATAGCTTTGGCTATTATTGTTTTGTCTCTTTCTATCTCTTGATTTTGGACATTCTTAACATAAATAAATAATCTATTTTTGTTGGCCTGTTTGAAAGTTAAGTTACAGTTATGATAAACTATATAGACATGCATGTTCTCAAGTCCCCCCAGATAAAAACATCCTCTTATGTAAAATTCAGCATCATTTTCATACCACAAACAAAAAGCAAACACTGACAATGATCAACTAATGCCTAATCCATATTAAAGTTTCCCAGCTATCATGGAAAACTACATGTTTATTCTGGTTTTGTTTGTTTTTTATTTGATTAGATACAAGATCAATAGAAATAACATGTTGAATTTGGATTCCATGACTCTGTAGACTATTTCAATCTGTGGAAAGCCTGCCTGCTTTTGCTGTGTGTGGAAGGTCCACAATCTCCTGGACTAATTGCTTCCTGATGGTGCATCACACTTTGCCTTTATCCTCTAGGTTTCTTGAGATCTGAGAACAAGTCTAAAGCTTCATATAATTTGTGTTAAGTCTTACTGGCCATAACACTGTATGTTGATCCTATGGAACTAGGTGTGATGGTGCGCACCTGTAATTGTAATAGGCCCCAGGCATTAACACAATTGACATCATGTTAGGGGCTTCATCCTGACCTTAAAACCCGACACCTGCTAAAGTGTAAGCAAAGACCTAATCCATCAAAGACCTAGTCCATAGTTCCAGGAAAGTCCCTAAATATACTAACTTTGTGGGGTTTTGGCTTCTGTAGTTCTGCTTCTTACAAAGTGTGACAACCAAGATGTAGTTTTTGTGCATAAAACAGAAAGGGTTGTAAGGTTCTGAGCCTTCGTGATTTAGGCAAGTTCTCTGTACAGCTAGCCAGCAATAAAGAGTTTCTTTTCTGGGTCTGGAAAGATTGCTCCTGGTTAAGAGCACTGGCTATTCTTCTAAGGGACCAGGATTCAGTTCCCAGCACCCACATGGCAGCTCATACCTGTCTGTAACATCAGTTCCAGGGCTTCTAACACTCCCAAAAGACATATATGCAGGCAGGATACCAATGATCATAAAATAAAAACAAATTATACATGTACATATAAAAATATAAAAATAAATTATATGTATTAAAATTTTATTATTATTTTTTAACACTCCAGATTTTATTCCCTTCCCGGTCCACCCTCTGACTGTTCCACATCCCATACCTCCTACCCACCCATCGGTCTTCACGAGGATGTCCTTGCACTCCCACACACACAGACACACACATACCAGCCCTCTAAACTCTCTGGGGCGTCCAGTCTCCTGAGGGTTAGGTGCATCTTCTCTGACTGGACCCAGACCCAGAAGTCCTCTACTGTATGTGTTGGGGGTCTCATATCAGCTGGTGTATGCTATCTGGTTGGTGGTCCAGTGTTTGAGAGATCTCAGAGGTCCAGGTTAATTGAGACTGTTGGTCCTCCTACAGGGTCACTCTCTTCCTCATCTTCTTCCAGCATTTCCTTAATTCAGCCACAGGGGTCAGCAGCTTCTGTCCATTGGCTGGGTGCAAATATCTGCATCTGACTCTTTCAGCTGCTTGTTGGGTCTTCTGGAGGGCAGTCATGATAGGTCCCTTTTTGTGAGAGCTCCATAGCCTCAGTAATAGTGTCAGGCCCTGGGACCTCCCCTTGAGCTGGACCCCACTTTGTGCCTGTTGCTGGACCTTCTTTTCCTCAGGCTCCTCTCCATTTCCATCCCTGCAGGTCTTTCAGACAGGAACACGTATGAGTCAGAGTTTTTGACTGTGGGATAGCAACCCCATCCCTCATTTGATGCCCTATCTTTCAGCTCGAGGTGGGCTCTACATGTTCCCTCTTCTTACTGTCAGGCATTTCATCTAAGTCCTGAGAGTCTCTTACCTCCCAGGTCTCTGGTACATTCTGAAGGGTCCCCCTAGCCTTCTGCCTCCCAATGTTGCCTATTTCCATTCTTTCTGCTGGCTTTCAGGGCTTCAGTCCTTCTCTCTCACCCAATACTAGATCATGTTACTCTCTCCCCCAACCCCACTCCCATCCTCTTTCCCTGCTAGGCCCTCCCTCCCTCCCCCCCTTGTGATTGCTTTCTTCTCCCTCCCTAGTGGGACTGAGGCATCCTCACTTGGGATCTTATACTTGTTGATCTTTTTGAGTTCTGTGGACTGTACCTTGGGTATTCTGTACTTTTTTTTTTGGCTGATATCCCCACTTATTAGTGAGCACATACCATGCATATCCTTTTAATAGCTGAGTAGTATTCCATTGTGTAAATGAACCACAGTTTCTGTATCCATTCTTCTGTCATGGGACTTCTGGGTTATTTCCAACTTCTAGCTATCACAAATAAGGTCACTATGAACACAGTGGAACATGTGCCCCTGTGGCATGGTGGAGCATCTTTTGGGTATATTCCCAAGAGTGGTATTGCTGGGTCTTCAGGTAGATCTATTTCCAGTTTTCTAAGAAAGCTCCAAATTGAATTCCTGAGTGATTGTACTAGTTTGCAATCCCATCAGCAATGGAGGAGTGTTCCTCTTTCTCCACATCCTCTCCAACATGTGTTGTCACCTGAAGTTTTGACCTTAGCCATTCTGATTGGTGTAAGGTGGAATCTCGGTCATTTTGATTTGCATTTCTCTGATCACTAAGAACTTTGAACATTTCTTTAGGTGCCTCTCAGCCATTCGAGATTCCTCAGTTGTGAATTCTGTTTAGTTCTGTACCCCACGTTTTTATTGGGTTGTTTGGTTTGTGGTGGTCAGCTTCTTGAGTTCTTTATATACTTTGGATATTAGCCCCCTATCAGATGTGGGGTTAGTGAAGATTTTTTTCCCAATCTGTAGGTTGCCAGTTTGTCTTATTGGCTATGTCCTTTGCCTTACAGAAGCTTTCTAGTTTTATGAGGTCTACTTATCAATTCTTGATCTTAGAGCATGAGCCATTGGAGTTCTGTTTAGAAAATTTCCCTCTGTGCCCATGAGTTTGAGGCTCTTTCCCACATTCTCTTCTATTAGATTCAGTGTATCTGGTTTTATGTTGAGGTCCTCGATCCACTTGGACTTAAGCTTTGTGCAAGGTGACAAATGTGGGTCTGTTTTCATTCTTCTACATACAGACAGAATAGTCTACAGACGGCCAGTTAGACCAGCACCATTTATGGAAGATGCTTTCTTTTTTCCATTGTATATTTTTGGCTTCTTTGTCAAAGATCACGTGACTGTAAGTTTGTGATTTTATTTCTGGGTCTTCAATTCTGTTCCATTGATCAGCCTGTCTGTCTCTGTACCAATACAATGCAGTTTTTATAAAATTTTAAAAACATTTCTTTTCTGCTTTATCAGTGCCTATGTGGTGGTCACTGATAGGCTTGCCTTGCAGCATAATCTCAGTATTTGGGAAGTAGAGGCAAGAAGATCTGTAGTTCAAGGCCATCATCACTACATAATGACTTCAAAGGCAACCTGGCCTGTGTGAGACTTTGTCTAAAAAGCAAAGCAAAATTAAAAGGGTGATGCTGTGCTATTATGCCTGGGTAGGAGACACATGACGGGAAGCCATGTTGTCTAAGTCTTAGTGCTAAAGTCAATGATGTAATTAAGGTAAGGCCCACTAGGTCTGTTTTTTAGTTTTGGTTTTGGTTTTGGTTTTGGTTTGGTTTGTTTTTTTCTTAGTTTTTTGAGACAGGGTTTCTCTGTGTAGCCCTGGCTATCCTGGAACTCACTCTGTAGACCAGGCTGGCCTCAAACTCAGAAATCACACCTGTCTCTCTCACTAGATCTGTTTTAATGAGGCACCTCCTTTGAAAAATGGTCTACGGGGCAGTGGTGGCACACGCCTTTAATCCCAGCACTTGAGAGGCAGAGGCAGGAGGATTTCTGAGTTCAAGAGCAGCCTGGTCTACAGAGTGAGTTCCAGGACAGCCAGGGCTACACAGAGAAACCCAGAAAAAAAAAAAAAAACAGAAAAGAAAAATGGTCTGATTGTGGAATGATATATTTAAAGAATATGAATTACATATTCATAGTCACTGATTACCTAGATAACAGAATCAGTTCATGATTCTCACCTAAGTCAGTTGGAAAATTGTGGTTGTAAAATGGTAATTTTCTAGTTCTTCCAGTCCATTTTTATTCATTCACCAGATTCTTCCCTGAAGGAGGCTACTCTCTTTTTATCATGATTACATGTATGTGTGAATGATTCCAGACCTGGAATTCATTTAAACACCTTTTAATCTATCTATCTATTTATCTAGTTATCATTTCACCAGGTACACTAGGCTGGCCTAAATTTGTTTAAATACCTTTTCTATCCATCCATCTATCCATCCATCCATCTTTCTCACTAGGTAGACTAGGCTGGCCTAAAACGCATAGCAGTCCTGCCTCCATCTCTCATGTGCTAATTTATGTGCTCATGACAATGTCCAACTCTACCATCCAATCTTGGTGTTTGACGTCCTTGCAGGATATTCAGAAGAAATAGAATTTCATTCTGTTTTACTGTTTGACCTTTACCCACCTGCATCTAATCTTCCTTGCAAATGTGTGATAAAATTTTAAAGCCTTTTAAATTTTTTTGAAACCCCATAGTTATTCAAGTCTGTTTTGTTTCTACTCCTTCCCAGTTGTATCCGATGTGTGTTAAGATGAGGGCCCCTTGTCTTTCCAGGGTGTACTTTTCCATAAAACCAACTCTAGCAATTATGATAGTACTCGCTAGAGTCGCAGAATTTTCTCTGATTGTGGTTCGGGAAATGTTTTTCTTCTTTCAAAGAGAACAGCAACTTAGCAAGATAATTGATCTGTGGTAAGAAAACACAGCCCCTGAGTGCTCTGTGCGTGTTTTCCTAGACTCTTTTCTTCCCACCCTTGGCTATTAGGTCTCTCGTCCTAGCTACATGGATTTAAAGTTCTTTGAATTAGTAATCTGAGAAATTAAGTAACTCTGACTTCCTTTGATCTGATGATAAGAGACATATCCATTTCCAGCTCCAGGGTACTGCTTCTTGTCACTCCAGGGACATTATTTTATATTAATTTCTTTTTTTTTGATTTCTTTTCTTTCTTTCTTTTTTTTTTTGGTTTTTCGAGACAGGGTTTCTATATTAATTTCTTTAGTGGCATATGCTTAATTTTTTCACATCTGCTTGGCCTCAGAATATTCAGAGTCTGGATTGACATCTGTGCCACTCATCAGGTGTAGTTCTCAGGTGCTTGTATAAGACTGACGGTTTTGTAACAGAGAATCTTCATGGGTAGATACCAGTCCAACACAGCAGGACAATACTGTTGAGATCTTAAAGATATGACAGCCTCACATTAATCTTCAGACCATGCCAGTCTCTGGTGCTACTGCAGTTATCATTGTTAAGTGGAAGATATTGGAACAATTAATTTGTTTTTAAAAATCTATTCAGTTTACAAAACTGTATTTTGGGTCTGCGTAATTCTTAAATTTTAGTTATAAAATGCTCCCCATATTTTTATTTTTTATATTTGGTTTCATGCTCTGTAGCTCTGGATGGCTTAGAACTCTGTATGTAGCCCAGGCTATCTTTAGACAGGTAGCAATTCCATCTCTAACATGGAAGTCCTGGGACTGTAGGTGTGTGCTACCATG
Source organism: Montemys delectorum (assembly GCA_019843815.1). Taxonomy (NCBI): domain Eukaryota; kingdom Metazoa; phylum Chordata; class Mammalia; order Rodentia; family Muridae; genus Montemys; species Montemys delectorum. Next base: position 38,192 of record JADRCD010204280.1, on the reverse strand, counting down.
CCTGGTCTTTTAAAACATTCTTTCCTCATGGAAAAATCGTAATAATAGTATTTTCCTTTAATGAATTTTTAGTTTTAAATTATTTAATCGCTATGTAATGCAATAAGGAGGTATCATGTCCTTAGACATGGAGTTTTTAGTAAGTGCACAGCCAGAGTTTATGTTAAGTATAATTAAATCTACAAAACAAAATGCAAATTAAAAGTATTAACGTAATATGAAAGATTGTAGTAACACTCTTATTTGGTTTAAAGAAAGGTGTGACTTGAGGGAGATGCCTCAGTCCGAAGATGGTTGTGCTATACAAACATGAGGACCAGCATTCAGATCCCAAGGATGCATATAATGTCAGGAGAGCTCCAAGTTCAGTACGAGAGACAGTGCCACAAAAAAAATGGTAGACAGCAGTTGAAGAAGGCATCCAGCATCAACCTCTGGCCGGTACACACATGTGCACTCACCTACACACCTGCTCACACCCGCATACAGACACCACAGACATACATATAAAACGAAGATACAGCACTTAGTCCTCAAAATTTTAAAATAAGGAAAAAAGACAAGCCTGTGAAAGTCAAAGGCTAGGGACACTGATCTTCTGTCATTTTCCCCCAAGTTAATGCTTATGTGAAATTTTTGTCTGCATCATTTCTCTAGGGAGTGATATCTGAGATTTGATTTTTTTTTCTTATCTTGTGAGTTATTTGCTTTGATCTATGTTGCCATCGCCAAGAATCCTTCATTTCATCCACACTGTTCAGCTCTCGTATACTTCTCACATTGACATTGTCTGCTTCATGTTCTCCTGGTCACAAAGGTCACCAGCAGGTCAATAGTAATAAGCAGTCTATAATCATCAACTAGATTTTCCTGGCTGTTGTCCTGACATACCATTAGTATTTCTCACTCGACAAGTTCTATGATTGTTTCTGGAGGTCACCTGTGAGTGTTAATGGCCCTCTTAGGCTCACTAATCATGTGGCCCCATCAGGGGGACAGGTGGCTCATCAGCACTGATGCTCACACCTCCTGACTGTAATGTTTGCCTGTAGTGCTCTGTTCTCTTACCTTTACAGATAAGGGAAGTAAATACTGCAAAGCTAGAAATAATATTTGATTATATATAGATAATAAGATAATGTCTAAACAGTTGGAGAATGCAAAGTAGCTGGAAAAGACTCTTCTTATTAATTTTTAATAAAGAGAGATGTCAATTGTAAGACAAGCCCATTGCAGTTTGATGTATTAGTAATACAGTCTCCCTTGCTCTCACACATACTAAGACATTGTATAAAATAATATAGTTTCATGATGAAAATATCAAAAACAATGATAAAATAAGTAAAAACACTGAATAAGTATTAAAAGGTAGAAAAATGGGTATGTACTGATTCTGAGTAGAATTTTGGCAGGAAACTGGAGGCCAGCAAGTATGCTAATGTAATAATAGAATTAAGCTAGTGGAAAACAACAAGCATCCAGCACAACCAGGTTGGGACTTTTCATTGTCAAAGTAACTGTGTTACTTTTTCCTGTTGCTAACCAAGTTGACTTAGAATTTATTTCGGCTTGGTTGAGGTTGCACTCCTTCATGGCAGCGATCACAACCGTAGGAGCTTGAGGCACACTGCATCTGCGTCCGTAGCATGGAGCAAAGAGCATCAAAGCTTGTGCTCAGCTTCTCCGTTTTTTACAGACTAGGATCACAACCCAGGGAGTGGTGCCATCCACAGTAGGCAGGTCTTTCCACCGCAGTTAACCTACTCAAGATAATCTCCTGCTGGCATACCCAGATATCTATCTTCTGGGTAGTTCTAGATCTCATCAGATTGACCGTTGAGATTAAACATCACATTGACCAATACTAAAAGAAGCAATAAAAGAAAGAGAACAAAGTTTGAGCCAAAGGTCTTTCCAGCAATGAAACTATAGTATCACTTAAAAAAGTCAGAATCTGACAGTTTTAAGTAAGCTTATGACTGTGTGTTGGTTCCCATTCATAACTATCATAGGCTGAATGTTTTATGATATGCCCATTCATAATTATTCTTGTCTGAATTCAGCCCAGGGCCCGTAGGTTGGACATACTTTAAATTAAGCAAAGCAGCATACCAGACAAGTGTGTGTAGTCGTTTCTCTTTCCTGTGTAGTTAGAGGTCACATCCACTGGTATTAATAAATGCCAAGCTCATTCAGTGATTATTTCCCAGCAGGTAATTCAGAAGTTACACAGAATTATGATTATTACTCCAAGACTTTTAGCAATAGAATGATTCTACGTTTTATATTAAGAAAGAACAGGCCAGCTTTACAGAACTGATTGTGCCACAATGTGGAGTTCCATAAATGTTGCGGCAGGTTCAGTACTGAGGTGCTCTGCTCCTTTATGTGCCTTAGAATGGACTGACTGATCACTGAACAGAAGGAATTGCTGGACATTGTGGATAAGAGCCGGGCAGTGCTGGTGCACGCCTTTAATCCCAGCACTTGGGAGGCAGAGGCAGGAGGATTTCTGAGTTCGAGGCCAGCCTGGTCTACAGAGTGAGTTCCAGGACAGCTAGGGCTACACAGAGAAACCCTGTCTCAAAAAAACAAAAACAAAAAAGAAAAAAAAACATTATAGATTAACGCTAACCCTTAGAAGGGAAATGAAGACAAATGAGCACCCGTTAAGTGGCAACTGATATCCAGGTGGTAATTTGAGAAAGTTAGCTGCCTCTAACGCATGCCAGATTTATGTCTCTTACAGAGTTCTGGGACAGAAGGGTAAGCCTTGCTGAAGTTCCATCTCGGACCTCTCGGGGAGGGCTGTTTTTACATGCAACACTCTTTTCACGCTGTAAACTTAAAATACAATGATCCCAACCTGCTTCTTTCTACATGGATGTGAATGTTCTGCCTCTGTCTTTATCTCTCTGATTTCCACATGCCTGCAGACCTTGCCTAGCAGATTACAAGCATTTTATAGAATTCATAGAGCAAAACATAGCAAACCTACAACATACAAATAGCAACAAGTACAACAGATCGTAAACACAGCTAGTTTGTTTTACTTGCAAAGAAAACTAAAAACAAAACAAAAACAAAAATCAAACAAAAAAACCCACACATCTGTGTGAACATACCCATAAACTTGCTTTTGTGTGCACAGATGAGGAAAGGAAGATATTTAGCAGAGCACAGATGTCTCTTTGTGGACACTGGGATCACCTGAGGACAGGTGTTACCTTTTGATTGCTTTGGTTTTGGTTTAATTTTTTAAGAAAATGTCTCACATTGCACAGGCTGTGTTGCTGAGGACGATCCTCCTGTCTCCATTTTTAAGAGTGCTGGGATTATAGGCTTTTACCAGTACATCTGGATAAATAGCTAGATTTTTTTTCCTTTTCTCTTTTTAAAAATTAAGCTTTTTTTTTTTTTTTTTACACAGTTTTCCATATATACAAAACAAATACTGACAGTCTCAGGCTCACTCTCCCCCATTTCCCTACCACCCTGTTTACTCAATTCTACAAATATCTCCCACATTCATGTCTGTTAGGTTTGTGACCCAGGGTCATCTGAATGGTCAGGGTTTGGAGATATTTAGTAGAACCTAATGAGCTCAGGAGTAGGCAGTCAACTGACAAATACGCCTTCCCGGACCCATCAATAAATAATAATAGTGAGGTAGGACCCCGTGATCCTGCTCCTGTCCGTGACTGCTGGTTTGCAGTGCTGGAATGGTGCGGGTCCTGTGTGGCAACTGTGGTTGCTAGGAAGTCATTATCTTAGTCAAAGGTCTGCTGCTGTGAAGGGGCACCCTGACCACAGCTGCTCTTTCAAAGTAAAGCACGCATGTGGCCTGCTTACCGTTCAGACGTTGACCCCATTGTCAGCGTCATGATAAGGAGCACCGTGGCATACAGGCTGACATGCAGAGGTGGCCGAGAGTTCTACATCTGCATCAGCAGGCAGAAGGGAAAGAGAGCGACACTGGGCTTAGCTTGAACATTTGAATGAAACCTCAAAGCCCACCTGAGTGACATACTTTTTACATCAAGGCCACACCTCTTAATAGTGTCATTCCCTAGGAGCTTAGGGGCATTTTCAATCAAATCTCCATAGCCATGATTGCCATGGTGCTTTGCAGCCCCTCGCTCCATCTCCCAGTTCTCATGTCTGCTCTTGACTTCAGTCTGCACTCCAACTGCAACAGGAGCATCAGAATGAACATGATCCTCCTATCATCATCTAAACAGTTCTGATGCAGTCTCCCCAGGAACTCTGAGAGCTGTTCCAGGCAGGCACAGGGTATTGTTCTCACCAGAGAGGGCTTCTGTTTTGTAACTCTCTGAGCCTGGCCAGGGAAGTGAGGAAAATAATAGCACTTTTATAGAATCTTTTCAGAAAAATACGTAATATGCTTAGGAGAGAAATAAACGCAATTCTGGCAATTAACAAAAGATAGATATCGTCATCATCTATTATGATAATTATATCCAAACGTAGGATAAGCTTGAGTTTTAATCCAGCACCCAGTCTATCAAGGTGACAGTGTGACACTAAGGTTGTACAGAAGTGCAAGGGTTTAAGGTTTTTTTTTTAATTTTAAAATTACATTTATTTGTTTGTTATTTATTGATTTATTTGGCCCAATTTGAGACCCATTCCATAGACAAGTACCAATCCCTGACACTATTAATGATACCACTATTGTGCTTCCAGACAAGAGTCTAGCACAGCCGTCCTCTGAGAGGCTCTACCCAGCAGCTGACTCAGACAGATGCAGACACCCACAGCCAAACAATGGATGGAGCTTGGATACTCTTTATGAAAGAACAGGAGGAAGGATTGTGGCCTCTAAGGGGATAGATAATCCACAGGAAGACTAACAGAGTCAACTAACCTGAATCCTTGGGGCTCTCATAGACTGAACCACTAACCAAAGAACATACATGGGCTGGACCTAAGCCTCCCTTGCACATATGTAGCAGATGTGCAGCTTGGTCTTCATGTGGATCTCAGACAACTGGAATGGGGAAAGGGGACACCCCAAAAGCTGTTGCCTGTACTCAGGATATGTTCTTCTAGCTGAGCTTCTTTGTCTGGCCTCAGTGGGAGAGAATGCACCTAGCTTCACAGAGACTTGATGTGCCAGGGTTGGGGCATACCCAGGGGGGTCTCTCACCTGCTCAGAGGAGAAGGGGAGGGGCGTAGGGGTAAGAATTGTGGGAGGGAGTGACCAGGAGGGGGCAGTGAGCAGGATATGAAGTGGATAAGTAAAAAATAAATAAAGTTATATTTATTTGTGTATTGTGTATTTGTCTGTCCCACATTGCATGTGAAGGTCAGACGACAACTTTCAGTTCATTCTCTCCTTCTGTCATGTGGATTTCAAGGACTAAAGTCAGGTTGTAAAGCGTGGGTGCAAGTGCTTTTAGTCACGGAACCATCTTGCTGGCCCTGTTTGTTTTTGAGACAAGGTCACATACGTGGTCTTGAATTGTCTACGCTATGATGACCTTGAACTTCTGATCATCCTGCTTCCGCCTACCAAGTGCTGGGATTGAACCTCATGTATGCTAGGCAAGCACTCTACCACCTGAACCATAGCCTGAGCCCCAAGTTTTCATATGTATGTGAAGGTGGCGTATGCTCTGAGGAGGACATCAAAAGAAGTATCCAGTACCTTTTTAGACATGATTTCTTGCTGAATCTGGAGCTAGCCAGTAGACAGCAAGCTCCATGAATCCTCCTGCCTTTCTCCTCCATTGTTCTAGGGTTACAGGCCTCATAGTCGTGCTTTTAAAATAGATCCTTGGGATTTACACGTACAAGAACTATCTACTGAGCCGTCTAGCTCCCTCAGTCTCCACTTTTTGATTTTGAGGATAGCCAAAGTCCAGCTTGCCAGAGTGGAACTCAGGCTTGTTGGGAGAAATGCTGAAGTTTTCTTTCCATGAAAGGCATTGGGCACTGGAAATTGCAAATGAATTGAACAAGGGCTGTCCCACCATGTCAAAGGAAAGGAGACTAGAGAAGCGCAGGCTGATATGGAGACAAGGCTACCCTTGTAATTGGCTGAGGTTGCTGGTGTGTTGAGACTCACAAAAGCTTCCCATCAAAATGTTTCCATAGCATTCAATGGCTATAGAAAGAATCTGAGATGTAAGGGTTGATATGCTTTAAAGAGTCGAACAGGGCTGGGCATGATGGTGCACAAGTGTAATCTCAACCCCTGGCAAGAAGAGACAAGAAAATCTTAAGTTCCAGGCCAGACTGGACTACATAATAAGACTTGGTTTTGAAATTTCAGTAGAGATACAGATACCTCTGTGCGGTACTGATTTCACCTTCAACAATGAAGTTCTTGCTATGAAATATAATGCTGCAGTGGTGGCAGTAAGAGGGTAACTGGTGGGCCTGTGCCAAGGTGTCTCCCAGATAAATAACACCATTTGACAGACCTGGTATAAGGGATGTTTATTTGGGGAAAGGAAGAGGAGTGAAAACCTGGAGAAGGGGTAGAGGCAGACAGCCATGAGGGCAGCGAGAGCAGAGACAGGACAGAAACAGAAGACAAGAGGCTGGCCAGGAACATATGGAGACAGAAAGAGAGGGAGAGGAAGAGCGAAGGGGTAGAGGAAAGGAGGGGAAAAAAGAGTACCAGTCCTCTTATACTCTGCCAGGCCTCCTGCACCTGGCAGCGGAGCAGACAATGACATGATCTATTGCTAGTTCCCTGGGAGGAGCCTAGCAGAGTCACTTGTAAGTCAACCATCCTAACCACATGCTAACAAGCCTGGGAGACATCCTAGCACTTCAGCAACTGGACAAGATGACAGTGGTGCACACCACTCCCAGCATTCAGGGGCACAGTCAAGATCATCCTCGTATAGGGAGTTCAAAGCTAGCCTGGGCTACAGGAAACCCTCCCTCAGAAAGGAAATAGACAGTATGAAAGAATGAAAACTATGACTTACAGGATGGGAGAAGCATGTGAAAATCATATTCCTGACATGGCTCTAATATCTGCATGCTATGCACGTGAAAAAAATAAAATCGACATTGTGTTTCTTATCAGATTCCCCAAATGCAAGAAGATCACCTCCTAACTGGCGGATATTAGAAGCATTTCCTCTTGACATAGAAGCAGAATACTGTGTGTTTTCACAAGGAGGAAAATGTATTCCATGTTAACATATTCAGTACAATTTCAATGAAAATACACAGAATGTGTTACAGAAATTACCAAACTATCCTAAAACTCATATGACAAAATTGAGGACCCAAAGTAGCAAGCCATTCTTTTATAAAAAAAACAACTAAGGAAAATGCATAGCTATTTGCCATTGTGAGATGTACGGAGCAAGTGAAGTCCTCAGTGTGTGTGTATTGCTGATGTGAGCTTGGCCCTGTTGGGGGTTGGTCTGGTGCTGCTATGTATTCAGGTGCTAATTACTGGCCCCCAAGATACAGTTGCTGCCATGAGGAGACCCTCAAGTCCACCAAGTGATGCTAGGTAAACCCTGCTCCCCAGTTTAAAGTTAATTGATTAATAAAAGGCATTGAGCCTGGGCAATAGGGAGAGAAAGGTGGGATTTGAGGATCCAGAGAAGGGTTTGAGGAGAGAGCAGAGGAGGAAGGAGAAGGGACATGGAGAAGAAGAGAAGGCCTTCATAAGAGGAGGTGGACCATGAGCTCATGGCCAAGACAAACAGCAAGTAACAAGGGGCACATGGCTGAGATATAAGCTAGAATAGCTCCAAAACTTGTTCAATTTAGGTCTACAGCTTGTAAATAAAATACGAGGACTGTGTGTCTTTTATATGGGATAGCTAGAATATATAATTCATTTTACATGGCCCTATCAGGGATCCCAGTGTCTCAGACCCATGGGAATGAAAGGCTTTCCCCAGGTCAGAGTGTGGATGTTCACTCTATACAAAAATGTCAGCCACCACTTCCTCCTGGATTACTGCAACCTGAGACAGATCCCTTACTGAGAACCCCTACTGCGATGAGCTAAACCACCTCCTATCTCAGACAGTACAATAAAGCTGTACATATTGTGAGTTTCTAGGATGCTGGTTTCCCCTCCATCAGACCACATGGCCCCAGATCCCAGCTTTTCTGTACCTGTTACTGTCTTTTCTTCATTCCCCATCACCCAGTTAGCTCAGTCTTAAAGCTGTGCATGTCATGGCAGTGAGACTAATTTATGTCAAGAAATTGCTACTCCTAAAGAGTAACATTATTATTTATAAATTGTCATTTTCCAATTTATTAACCCTTGAAATCTATAACTTATTTAAATATTAATAACATCCTAGTGAGTATTATTATACAACATGTGCACAACTAATAAATAAGATTTATTCTATACAGATTAAATTTTCCCAAACATTTAGATGTTGATTTCAAAGTTAATCAAACACTTCTAAATATTTAATTAGAATCTCTTGAATGTAGAGGAGCTTCTTAAATGCTCCAAAATCTATCAGGTTCACAAGCAGTATGATTATTGTAAAGCTAATCAGATGCATACCAGAATGCACATATGTAGGATATACATGTAGATTATACAGTTTCTTATTCTCACCATATATATTAGGCTCTTTTCTACAGGAAAATGATTTTGGCAGGCTAACACATCTGTCATCTCATATCTTTACCTTTTTGTGTGTAAGAACATCTAAAACCTCTTTTAGCTAATTGCAGGATGCACTGCTCTCTCTGTGGTTCACCCTACTGCTCCTGCTGTAACCTAACCTAGATTTATCCTGCACAGTCAAGGAGAAATGGACCATGAGTTCAAGGCCTGGAGAAACAGCAAGTTAAGTTTTATACCTTTGAGCTACATCTTCCCAAGCCCCTCCCCCATCTCAGCTAACAACTGAGTTAGCTCTATAACTCTACATTTTGTGGGTTCTCTATACATTTTGCTTTTTTGACTTTCCCCATATGAGAATGCAGTATTTTTCTGCCTGTCTGTCTTACATCACCTAACATAAACTCCAGGCTTATCCACTGTTTACGAATTTAGCATTTCCTTCTTTTTAATATCCCATTACGTGCATAAGCAATACTGCCTCTGTCTGTTCATTTAATGATGAGTAATTGAGATGCTACATTATCTTGGTTATTGTAAAAAGTGCCATAAACAATGGAGTACAGATATGACTTGAACTCTCTGTATGACTTTATATTTTGGGATTCTCTGTCTCTCTGTCTTTCTGTCTCTCCCTCTCCCTCTCCTTCTTTTTTTCTTTTTGGTTTTTTCGAGACAGGGTTTCTCTGTGAAGCCCTGGCTGTCCTGGAACTCACTCTGTAGACCAGGCTGACCTCGAACTCAGAAATCTGCCTGCCTCTGCCTCCCAAGTGCTGGGATTAAAGGCATGCGCCACTACTGCCCGGTCTCCCTCTCTCTTTTCTGAGACTGGCTCATAAGTAGCTCAGGCTGTCCTCAATTCTGCTATTTAACCAAGAAAGGCCTTGAACTTCTGCACCTCATTGTCTTCACTGTGCTGATGCTGGAATTTTAGGCATTGTCATGTTATCTCCCGCCTATTCGGTTCTTGAAGACTGGATCCAGGGCTGCTTATGTCCTTGGCAAACAGCCTACCAACTGAGTCCAGCCTTATCTTTACATGCTTATCATTTTTATATTGATTTCTTATAGCGCTTGTCTTCAAAGTGACTTTCAGCAAGATTTCTACTTTAACTTTCTAAATTTCTCAGACTCCAAAGAAAACAGGAAGCATGTGGGGGTTGACTAGACCTGGTTATCGACAGCCTTAGAGCTGCTCAGGGTACAAGGCTGAGTTGCTCTCCTTAGTGAAGCTTTCTTTCTTAGGAGTTTCGCATTTCTAGCCATCTTCTTGCTATTAATTTTTGACCTGCAATATCTTTGCCAGAGATACCATGTATGTTTCAGACGGCCATATTGTGTCTGCCTGCTGTACCGTGTTGTGATATATAGTTACATATGTTTCTGTTATGTAAAACCCAGAAAGCAGTTGAGACAGGTAGTGAAATGTGACATTGCTTCAGTGGCATTGCTAATCAATGTAGGAATCAGTAACCGATGGATAGCTCAATCTGGGACAACCGGGATGTATGTAAAATGCATTTATTACCTCAAGTGTGCTTAAAATAACTCCTTTGTCCTTTAACATGTACATGTAAAGGCACACTTAGACTTTTTGAGAAAATACAGGAAAGCATGTAAAATGAAAAGGGGAAAGGGTTTCCTAACATGAGTGACACATACTAGCGCAGTGAGACTTAAGTTCTTCAGACAGACAAACACCAGCAGCGTGTGACTGGTACTGAATAAGGCCTCTTCAGTAGAATGAGAACAAAAGGTGCCTGCCTTCAGGCTGCCTTCTGACCCATTCTTCCACATCCCTGCTTGAAATTACAATGAGTTTGCCTACTTTTTGGTCACTCCCAAGAAGTAAAATTTTCAATTCATTTTTATTTTTGACAGATTCATAATCTATACTGCATAACTCTGCACAAACTATAAACTCTTATTAGATGTATAGCCTTTTTCCTCATGCTGGGAGCATCAGAATTAGATTCTTTCAGAGGTGGAGGCTGCTCTTTGACCATTTCTTCCTTCTGGATTCCCAGGTGATGTTTGACTGCTCGTGAGTGGAAGAGCAGAGAGCAGACACTTAGGTGTGAGGTGCACACAAATGCAGACATCAGTGCTTGCCTGACAGTCGGACATGCTGGTAGTGTTTCTAGGTACACAAGGGACTGAGCTGACCTCTCTCTCCTGGGATTCTTCACAGACTGCTCTCTGCACCAGAGCATCTCACAGAGTATCTGAGTTCCTGCCAGATGGCATGAACTTCCTCTAGTCTTCAGACTTCATGCCATACAATCCTTTGGTGTTCTGTATTCCTAGGGTACAAGTTGGAACACAAAAATACCCATTATCACAAATGTAGTTCATGCTATCACACAGTACATGCAATTACAAAGTTTGCACTATCATGAAATAGATGCTATTGTAAGCAAACATACATACAATCACAAACAAAATACAGACTCTCTCAGAGTTCAGGCTATCACACAGTACATGCTATCACAAGCAAAGTACACATTATCTCAAAGTTTGATCACAAAGTTCATGCTATCACAGAATACACACAATCACAAACTTCATGCTATTGCAAAGTACATGCTATCACAAGCAACTGATCCCATGATCACAAACTAAAGTTCATACAATCATAAACAAAAATACATGCTATCACAAAGAAGTACAACTAAGACATCCTTAAAATTTCCCCTACATTCTAGACCTCAACTTAGTGAAGTGACAGTCTTCTCACTTGGCATATATAATTGTACCAAGGTGTAAAACATGGAACAATGTTCCTGCAATTAAGGTACACAATACATCAATAAACCAGTGCAGTCAGCATAAAGGAAAAATGTCTTTCTAAGAAGTAACTGCATAACAGCATTAAGAATCACTTCAAGTGGGGCTGGTGAGGTGTGGTTAAGAGCACTTGTTCCCAAGACCCACATGGTAGCTCATAACCTCTTGTAACTCCAGTTCTAAGGAATCCTAATGCCCTTGTCTGACCTAGCACAGGGCATACACATGATGCACATACACACGTTCAGGTGAAACACTAACACACATAAGTTAAAAAAATTCTGTTGACATTCTTTGTATCTCTATTAAGAAATATTTTTGTATGGTTTTTTAAAAGAATAGCTTATTATTGGAAACTTGAGTTTTGAGCCACTAGTGGCTTGCACTGGAATCCCAGAATCTGGGTGCCCATGAGAGTGACACCACAAGTCGTGACAGCTTGAACTCAGTGAGTTTAAGACCAGCCTAGCCACAAAGCAGACTCAGTCCTCCACATTCAATTACACATAGACAGGACATAACCTAAGTAAGGAGCAGTAAAGAGTAACTTTATAGAAAAGACTAGCGAAAGTTTAGTAATAGCAGAATTATGAACTATAATTAATAAATATCTTTAGATAGCCATACTAAAGACTGCTCTATGTCTCTCTCAAAATGGATCCTCATAATCATCTAAGGAAACAATGAATAAGCAGAAAGATGTGTGAGGAAAAGAATTAAAGGTCTGAGTCAGCTGGACATAGGACTGTGGGATTTCCCTGCAGTTCTGTCATGGTTGTTCTCAGCTTTTACAAATGTTGTCTTCTTCATTCTCAATAGGTAACTTATTTTTAATAAGAAATTCTTGGTTTTAATTTTATACCTTTCTCTTTTTCTCACAGAGATATTTCATTGGGCCCAAAGTTGCATGCATCTTTTTTCTTAGAGCAAGGTTCAAATATTAACCTGATTAAAGAACCCGACATAAATAGACTCAACCTAATGTCTTGTATAAAACCCAATGGCATAGTGTTATTGGAAATATTGCTACCACAGACAAGGGGCACAAGCAGCAGACACACAGAGCATTTCTTTATTCCTGGACATGGCGATGTATGCCTGACATCCCAGCACTGGGAAGGTCAAATCAGGAGCATCGTCATAAGTCTGCAACCAGCCTGGGCTCTACAGTAAGACCTTGCCTCAATAAGTTCAAACCGGAACCAACAATCTTCAATTGTAAAAAGATAAGTGTCCACAAAATCCATGGTGTTTGGACCACAAGAGGGCTTGTAATAATTAAAGTATTTTTTCTTTAATGATATACCAGTAATAAAACATAGAAAATTATCCTGTTTTAGAGCATTGTCACAAAGTGTTTTAGAGTATTTGTTCCCTGGGACAAATCATTTATATACAGTGTCAAAAAGTCTAGTTTGATATATTTTCATATGGCATAGTCAATGTGCAATAGTGACAGGTTTCTTGTTGGCCTTTTGGTTGTAGATGAGATGCCAGAAAAAATAAACATACTAAAATATTATATGTCAGAGTAAAAAGTACTGGATGATTGATAATGAATTTGCCTGATTTGGTTAAAAAAATAATAATAATAAAAACTTTTCCTAAGGACAAAAGTGGGTTAGAAACACTGAAAATGGAATGATTGCAATGTCTAAATCTTACTTCCACCAAGGAGAAAATGAGTGTTGAGCAGTGTACATGATCATGGATCCCTGCCCATCACTCCTATGGAGGCAGATGTGCCCTCTATCAGGAGCTGAGCTGCAAGTACACCATGCTGTCCTGAGGGCTAAGAGAGTGCATATGTCTCCTACAAAACATCAGAAACAAGTTCCACCCTTGAACACTGTAAAACCTCTCCTACTCTGTGGCCAAAAAAAATACATAAGAGTTGACATATTCTCTTTATGCTTCCTCCCATTTTATCAAATTCATATAAACCTCAACTCTTCAAGTCAAATTTTGCTTTTATAATTTGTTATTTATTCATTTAGCTATTCCTGTGGTGCTGAGGGTCAAATGTGACCCTCCTACAGCTGAGGGCTGATTGATCAGACCCCGCCTTGACACAGATAGCCACGCCTCTCTGCCTACCTCCTGCTAATTGCCACGCCTCTCTTCAAGTTCCAGTTACCCCGGAAGTCCCGCCTCCAGAGACTGAAGATGAAGCTGCTGATTGTGCCAAGTTGCTGCCGAACTTGGGGGAGGGTTTTTGCTTTACCTATCTACCTGTTTGCTTGTAACAAAGAGAATGCAGTGAAGATGGCAGACTGAAAGCACACTATGTGTTGGTCTACTGTTTTCAAACCCTTCCCGCATTTCCGGTACCCCAAATTATTCGGGCCTTGACCCCCATTCCAGAAAACCCATCGTACGAGTGACTGTTGGCAGCCACAGTCAAATACAGAGAGCTGTACAAGCTTAGCAAGCACTCTATCTCTGAGACACAATCCCTAGCCCAAACCCTAGCTGTTAGTTAATACTAGAGAGAATCTGAAAGTTACCAACAATACCCCACTAATGTTTACATCCTCACGATGATACACACAAGATAGTCTTTAAGCTAATGGCAGACTGGCAGTGGCAGAGACTGGGGCCTCTGATGTATAGTGATAGAAAAACAATAGACAATTGATTTTTTTCATTATAAAGTTACAGATGTACTGTTCTGTTAGATGTAGTTATATTTATGGATGCACTGTGTGTGTGTGTGTGTGTGTGTGTGTGTGTGTGTGTGTGTTAGTTACACATCCCAGCTGATGTCACTAGAAGGACAATAGAGTATCCATTGAAGAATCTTCATAAGAAGATAGCCATGTGCATATTCCTACAACCTTGTCTTACAAAGGTGTATAGAGCTAAAACCCAAATGTTCCCACTTCATAGTGGGTTCTCTTAAACCTACCTACCTCCATGATATCATTTTTATTATTATTCTTTAATCTTTTTTTTTTTTTTTTTTTTGGTTTTTTGAGACAGGGTTTCTCTGTATAACCCTGGCTGTCCTGGAATTCACTCTGTAGACTTGGTTGGCCTTGAACTCAGAAATCTACCTGCCTCTGCCTCCCAAGTGCCAGGATTAAAGGCTTGTGCCACCATTACCCAGTTCAATCTTTTTTTTTTTACAGTCCATTCTTTAACCCCCTCCCAGTCCTCCCTCTCTGATTGTTCTGTATCCCATACCTTCTCTCCCCCTCCCCCATCTCCAAGAGGATGTTCCCACCACCCCCACCCCATCCCACCAGACCTCCCCACTCCTTCCTCCATGATGTCTTAAGAGCACAAACCTTAAAGGAAAATATTGACACATTTAACTCCCTGAATATATAGAATGTATGTAAAAAGCCAAGTTTCAAAGATACAAGCATATGCTGTAGAAGAATGCTTTGGCCAATGATGGACCAATTCTTTGTGCTTGCTCTATTAACGCTATTAAAACAGCACTAGACTAGGAATTGTTGAAAGGACCCAAGCAGCTACTGTGCCCACCAGGCTCTGGTGACAGCTCCAAACCCATAGTCACACAGAAGGCTCAGGTGAGATTCTGTGGGCCACATACAGAAATTATGAGGAAAGTTTCAAAGGCTAACATTAATTCTAGGTGCTAGACACATTATGTTTATTTTATTATTCAATGTCATTTTCCCTATTTTTGTGTTCCATAAAATTTAGATTAAAAAATCGGACTCACAATTTTTGTAAAGAAATTAGTGTTTCCTGTGCAAGTCACCACACCTTAATCTGTTCCCAAGAACTATCACTTATAGACTGTCCTAAAACACATGCACTAAAAATATGTAATATACAAGATAAACAAATACAAAATTATATAACATGTATACTATAAAACTCAAAATATATTACTTTAAAAGTCACAGAATAATATACAAAATTTCCATAACTCATTTATTATATGTTAACACTACAGAACTATATAACTTTTTTTTTAAACAGAATCTCATTGGCTAGACAGGATGACTCTGAACTTAGGATTTTCCTGCTTCAGCCTTCAGAGTGTCTGGATTTTAAGATGTGGCAACACAGCGAGCTGCATTATCATTGATAAATGATTACATTATAAAGTAAACCTATCATTGACACCCCTTCAGATGAGAAATCACACTGCCCTGAAGTCCTTTAGTTATAATCCATGATGCTTCAGTAGACAGCCTATACCTTTCCATTCTTTCACTGCTGGAGGTTGAACCCTAGGCCTTGTGCTTGGTGGTCAGTAGCTCTACCATTGAGCTACATCTGTAACTGCAGATCTAACTCTATACTGTTATATAAGTATTTCTGCCATGTGTCTTTCTGTGAAAACTGAAATGTCTTACACTATGTCCCCTATTACAGTAGCACTTGCTATGTGTGAAGATTCAATTATTGAAATGTGGCTAGAGGGACTGGAGAGTTCATTTTAAAGGAAAGAACTTCCTTACAGTCTGCATTTGAAGGTCAGTTGATTCTACACAGACTTAAACTGTTCCAGGGGTAACCCTTGTCTCAGAGGTCAAAGCAAGAGAGATGGAGGTGGAGAGTTACCTATGGAAGTACTATGCCTCCTATGGTCTCACTCAGCTGGAGTTCTGCTCATTCTTAAGTTACTACTGATGTGTGCAGGGTCCCCCTCAAGTTAAGTAAATTATTTTTTTTTACAGAATGTTTTTTTTTACATTCTGATGAAAATTAAAACTAAATCGAGCCAGAGATTTTAAAAGTTTCTGGTTGCTGGTGGCAAAATACTTAATTTTAACACTTGCACGGGGCTGGGAAGATGGCTCTGCAGAAGAAACTCACCTGTGATGCAGACATGAGGGTTGGAGTTTGGACCACAGGACCCATATAGTGCCACTTGGGAATGAGGCCCAGTTGTAGTCCTAACACAGAGGAGACAGGGACGGGGATTAACAAAGCAAGTGTGCCAAATTGATGAGCTCTGGGTTTAGGTGACAGACCCTGTCTCAATTTATAAGGTAGAGAGCAATCGAAGAAGATACACAGTGTCCACCTCTGGCCTCCACAAGCATATGCACACATATGCATATTTAGCTGCATACACATATGCATCTACATATATGTGAACATGTATACATGCATGCACATATGCTTCTCCCTCTCTCTCTCTCCCTCTCCCCCCTCTCTCATACACACACACACACACACACACACATACATACACACACACACACACACACACACACACACACACACAGCTGGTAAGAAGTTGTGAGATGAGGCATCATACTGAACTTGCTTCCAATAAATTTTTTATCAAAGCAGATTGGTAAAGACAGTGCTACGGCTGCGGCTGTGGCTACTGACTGTAGCAGCTGAGTCCTACAAGTGGACAGATGGAACATTTAAATAATTTTTCCTCCAGAGGGTTTCATGAAGGAATTAGGAAGGAGAGGTGGGGAAACACCTGGCAGTAGAATGAGCAGGATGCTCTAATGAGCCGTAGCCCCAGAGAGGCAAGGGAGAGCCTGGGAAAATGTAGTAACCAGAAGAGATCTTAAGGCAGAAGAGGAAAGGGCTTCCCACCTTTATTTCCTGGTCTTCAATCTCATGTATTCTTTGGGGGAAAGATAGGTATAAAGATAGATTAGTAGATAATTAGATTGATGTTTTTGAGTGATGTGAGCTACATGAGACTGGAATTACATAATTAGCATTCATTGCTATACTTCTTTTTCCATAAAAATGTATTATTTTGTTCAGGTACTATTACACACAATAACCAGGCAATGAACAAAATATCCTAAAGTTCCCAAGTGGTAATGATAAAGTTCTTGAGGGCGGAAAAGAGACACATGCCATAATTGTAAGCCTTACTGCACAAGATAATGAAATAAAATGAATAAGTGTGGACCAATAAGACCTGAGGAATCTAATAAAGAATGAATGGAATAACTGGTTGCAGAATTAATTGTGACTTAAATAATACAGCTTCTATGTACCAGTAAGAAGCAATTGGAAGGCGTCACAGAAAACCTAGTTTACTATCACACCTACAATACAACCAACTGGTCATAGTATGAATAATGTACTTTATAAAATTACCGAACCACCAAAACACAAATAAATATGCCAATATTGGTTTTTGTTTGTTTTAAGTTTATTTATTATTACTGTGTATATTCATATGTGTAATGTGGGTGGTGGGGACTCACATGCCATGGTGCACATATGGAGGTCACAGGACAAATCTGTGGGGTCAGTTCTCTCCATCAACTTTAGTGAGAAGTCTGGGAATTGAACTCAAGCTGTTAGGCTTTCTTAGCAATTACATTATCCCACTGAGCCAGCTCATATTCATATTCATCTTAATATTGTTTAAAGATAAATTTATATGACAAAGAGACCATAGTGGGACATAGTAGGGCACACTTGTAATCTAGCACTTGAGAAGCTGAGGGTCATTGCCACAAGTTCAAGTCCAACCCATGCTACATAGAGTATCAGGTCAACCAGGAACACATAACAAGATGCCCTCTCCAAGCAAAATCCGTGTCCTTCTTATTATCCAGGCATTGTTGCCTAGGCCTGTAATCTCAACATTTAGGAAACAAAGCCAGAAGAATTACCTTGAGTTCAAAGCAAGACTAGATAGCAATGAGATCTGTCTTGAGAGAGAAAGGGGGAGGAGAGATTAAATCCTGCATCTATTTTGTTCATTCAGTGCAATTCCATTAAATTCCAGTAGAAAGTCTTTTCAACTTAACTAAACAATCATAAAAGAATTTAGGTGAAAATACTAAAAACTATTGAGAGCAAAGGTTGGCTTGTCTTAGCACATATGAACCTGCATTATACAGTAAAAGCAACAAAAATTGTGTCACTGGTGGAAACCAGAAAGAATAATGAAAAAGCTGTAACTCCAGGATCAGAACCAAGTTATACAGGGCTTGTGTATCTTGGAGAAGTAATGTCTTTGGTTGGTAGGGATGACAGTGGTTATGAAGATGAGACAATTGGCCATTTAAAGAAAATAAAAGAATCTGGAACTACTGCATACAAAAATTAATTCCTGTTGAAACTGTGAAAAAGTAAATCGTTGGTACATAGTGTAGTCTTGGGTGAGGAAGACCTTTCAAGGTTGTCTTAAACCTCAGAGAACACATGAGAAAAGACTGGTAAATTTAACTACTTTTTTCAAAAATGAAAGTTCTGTACAAAAATAAACATTGTAAAATGTTGAAAGGTAGAAGGCGAATTGGAAAATTATTTGCAGTAAAATGAAGACAAAGAATCAATATCCCAGATAAATAGAGGGCTTTTAAAAATCGATAAGTAAAATGTTAGATGTTTTAATGGAAAAATGGACAAAATACTCTGAGGTAAATCAACAAAGAAATATAAGGCATATGAAAAGTGTTTGGTCTCATGAATGATCAAAGAAATGCTGGTAAAACATGAAGAGTCTCTCCTCTCCACCCCTATCAAATTGCCAAAAGTTTAAAATTACTGATGAATCCAAATGGGAGCTTATGAGGGGGTGGCAAACCATCTTACTTAAAACTCTACAGGGTGTGAACTAGCCAGATGGCCTCAGGGAATGCTGCTTCAGTCTATCTTAAGATGCAAGGAGCCACCTTCTGCCTCACACTTCAGGGAATTGACCATAAGGAAGTATATTTGCTTTACAATTGTTCCCAGCATTGAAAGTGTGTGAAAAATCTTAATGTCTATCAGTAATGGACTGGCAATATAAGTTATGATGTATGAAATTTGTATTGCTTTTTAAAATGAACTCTACTGACCAGAAAACGATTGTTGAATGAAAAATGGAAGTTTTGGAATATAGGCTATATAAAATTACAACAGTAGGTTCTATGCCTACTTCTGAATAAGTAGATGTTTCAAAGCATGTTCATTCTTTCTCTCTAAAGAATCATAAAACCAATATATGCACCATGTTTTAAAAAAAATCAAATAATACAGAATCTTGAAAGTAAGTTAACATGCTTTGGTTACTTTACTAAGTCCTTACAACCGTGTTCCACTATTAGCAATCAAATTGTCAACAATTTGATGATTGTTAATGTCAAAACTTAACACTTGTATCTACCATTTTACTAGCACAGATGGATAGTGAAATATATTTCAGAGTTTATATTAACTTGGGTATGGGAGCACACACATATAATTCCAGTCCTTAGGAGGTAGAGGCAGAAGACTAACAATTCAAGGCCCATGCTCAGCTACATAACAAATTGAAGACCAGCCTGGGTTACAAGACCAACTGACAAAAGTTGTTCTACAACCAAGTATTTTGTTTTGTGGAAGTATTGCTTACACGTATAAAATGTACATACCGGCCAAGCAGTGGTGGCACATGCCTTTAATCCCAGCACTTGGGAGGCAGAGGCAGGTGGATTTCTGAGTTCGAGGCCAGCCTAGTCTACAGAGTGAGTTCCAGGACAGAAAGAAAAAGAAAAAGAAAATGCACATACCACAGTTGTATATCTCACTGACTTTCCATAAACTGAACATAATTGGTCAACTAGTTCCAAGATTAAATGATAACAGGAACCTAGGACTTTCTAGTATCCCAGAAGACCACATTATTTTCCCTTTCTAGTCTCTGCCCTAGCCACAGTGGCAGGGACTAAGACACAGACCTACACTGTTAACCATAGAAGAGAAGCATGAGGAATTCCACTAACTTTTAGGGACCTCAAGTAAAACCAGTTCCTTGGCTTCAGTATAGAAAAGAATTTCAGTGCAAGCCAGTATGAAACAAAGTCAGAGTTTATTAAAAAATCAGTTTTTATATATGTATGTTATGTGTTTATGTGAACATGAGCATGTTCATTGTGTGGGTTTGTGTGTGTGTGTGTGTGTGTGTGTGTGTGTGTGTGTGTGTGTGTGCGCGCACACAAGTGCATGTGTGTGGAGGCTGAGGGTTAACATTGAGCATCATCCTTAATCACTCTTCCGTTTTTATACTGAGGCAAGGTCTCTCATTTAACATGGAGCTTGATATTTTGGCTGCTATGGCTCCCCTACTTGCTCAGAGATTCTTGATCTCTACTTCTCAAGTAGTGCTTGGAAAGGAAGACACACAGGAGTAAAGGTGTGGACATTTCTAAGAGTGAGTTGCTCTTAAGTAGCTGATCATTGGCTGTGTGTTATTTTGGTGGCTCCAAGTTGCTTCTCAAAGGGCTGCTAAGGAATCCTTTCTTTTCCCCATCTCTTTCTCTTCTTTTTCAATACCTGACATTATAAAGTGACTTCAGAAATGCCTTGCATGGTGGTACAATCTGATAAGATAAACCCAGGAGCTACTAGGTTTCCACAAGGTGACTAGAACATGTCTTTTTACTATAAATTCTGTTTTCTGGTGAAATTCTTAGAACTAGTAGGTTTACTACTAGTTGAAAAAGGTCTTGACCAAATGTTATTAATTGTATGGTAATCCTGCATTCTCAGCTGGTAGAGGTTTCAGCCAACTCTCGTGTGAGGAGCCTTCACATGTTCCCATATTCTTCCTTTAATTTCTCTCCTGCCTTACTCTAACTACAGGCTTCTAATAAAAATGATTAGTTTGGCCAGTTTGTATCTTTACAAAAATGGAATGACAAAAAAAACCAAATAAACAAACAAAAAGGAATAACAACCACTATAATCACTTTTGTGTCTGATTTCTTTTTTTATTTTTTTTAGGAACACATACCTAAGATGGACCAATCTGCTGCGTATAGTTGGCATTGTCAGTGTTGTCTAGTGTTTTATTGTGTGATCGCATCTCAGCACATGTATCCGGTGACTTTTCGAGGTCTTTAGAGTGGTTTCTAAGTTGCAAGTGTCATTTGTGAAGTGTTTGTTGTTGTTATGGTTGTTTCTTTTTGTTTTGTTTTTTGTGAGTCCTAGGGATTGAACCCAGATTCTTAACCTCTGTTAAGCAAAAACTACACCACTGAGAGGGATACCTCAGCCTAGAAGTCATAACTCTTGTGTGCATATTTTTTTGGGAATAGCACACATGCTTCCTGTTAGCAACTCAAGAGAGGATGGATCACTGGGTCATAGAGCCTAATAACATTCAGTTTTGTATACATGTCCAAGACACTTCCCAAAGACAATTTATATACTGCTCGTGGTTGTTAATTTTACAAAGGAGCATTGCATGGCCATACTGCCTAGATATCTGATCAAATGCTGTTTCAGATGACTCTGAGAAAGTATTTAAAGATGATATTAACATTTAAATCAATAGACTTTGAGTAAAGCCAATTTTAGATCACAGTGTAGGCTGCCTGGAGGTAGGGAGAATTCTGCTCACACATTGCCTTCAGACTTGAATTGTATGATGGTTATTTGTGGTCAACTTGAGAGAGGCTAGAATCACCCATGAGAAAAACCCCAAGGCATGACTGAGAGGGCAATTCTACATTAATTCCCTAAATGTGGGTGACGCCATCATGTGGGCTGGGGTCCCAGGCTGAATAAAATGGAGAAAACGAGCTAGGCATCAACTTTCATCTATCTTTCCTGACTGCAGATGCAACATGACCCTTTGCCACGCACCCTGACCGCTGTGCCTTGAAACAGTGAACCAACATAATCCCTCCCTTCCTTAACCTGCTCTTGTCAGGACTTTGTCTCAGCAAAGAGAAAAAGAACCAGTACAAACTGCAACTCCATGCTGGACCTGTAGCCTGCCAGCTCCCTCAGCAGACCTGGGGTTTGCCAGTCACCACAGCTACAGCAGTTTCTGAAGACAACTCTCCTGTGGTTCCATTTCTTGTCCCCTACCCAGTACCCTCATCAGCCAAGATTTAACAATTATTGCTCCTCCTATCATCTCTAAATTCTGGATTTTCTGTCTTTCATTTTTACACTCTGATGACTGCAGACCCCCTTATTTGAACTACATCCCGAGACCCAAGTAGGACATTTGGCTTTAAAAAGTCTAGGACTTTAAAAACTACACAGTCCCCAGTTTGTAGTCATAGCATCTTTTATTTAACTACATCCCAATAGTAGACATTTGGATCATCCCAGTTTTCTGCAGCAATGAATAAGTGTAATGAAGAAATGGCACAGAAATGTTTCAAAAGACATGTTTCTCCAGGCTATATTCCTGGATATGGGGCCCTAAATACATATTTAAAATGATGGCCAACATTTTGAAAGTGTCTACATATGTACCAGTGCATGTTCCCACCATGCCAAGCAATGCCCACTCTCCACCCTATTGCCAAGCAAGATGTATTTTGAAAACCTATCTGTTTTTCATTTCATTTGCATCTCTTTATCTGCCAGTGGAATTTAGAACTTTGTATTAGTCATATATATTTTATTTATTTTCTGTTTCCTATTGAGTTAGTCCCTTTCTGAATGTTCCTTAGGCATTGCAGATATTATATTGAATAATTGATGATGTGAATACCCCTCCAGGTCTTTATACATTTAGGAGGTGATGTAATATACTGCCTAAGTGAACTTTGGAACCATTGTTCAAGTAGTCTTACATGTATTTTGTCACAAAAATCTCCAGGACATGATCTCACTAAACTGCTTCAACTGACCTTGAGTTCTGGGGCTTCCTGCATAACTGAGACTACAGGAATGAACTACAAACTTGGGTTAGCCTTGATGAGATTGGGTTAGCCTTCTCCACAGTGTTAAGTACAGACAACAGTAATCGCCCTCCTTCACCCTGGGGCACAGGGGGCATGGATAACTGTGAGAACTGCCACTTGTCAATCCCCTCTCAGTCTGGCGCAGCTTCTTCCTGTTACCATTTATCCATCCTGTAGTTTTGGTTGCTTAAGCAGTGAGAGTCTCTAGGCTTGCATCTTCCTTATGACCTCGCTGACTTATGCCATGTCCTGAGGTGGGAAAAGAACGCTCTTTGGATTCCTTCTCTCCAGCCTTAGCCCAGCTGCAGGTTCTTCTTTTGGACTATCAAGCCATATGAGGTTCATATTTCATATGCTATAGAGACTCACCTTCATCGTCTCCAAAGTAGGCAAATAGTCAGAGCTACTTTATAAGAGTCATTTCTTCACAGACTCTAAATGCCACTGATTTAATACTAAAATAATATTTGCACTTGGGTCCATGTCGGAGCACCTTTTCTGTCCCTATTGATCTGTTCTCCTTTTCATACCAGCATCTTATTGTTCAAAGTTGATGGAGATTTTTTCACATCTGCTGGGTAAGGTTCCTGTTATTATCATTCTTTATAACACGTTCTTATTATTGCATATTTATGCCTTCAAATAAATTGTGGACTCTGCTGGCTTAATCAACCTCCTGGGGCATGACCCTTGCTTCCTCCTTGGTTTATCTTAGCTCCTTTTGATTTGTAAATCTTTCATTGATGTTTTGATTCAAAGAATGTTTGTCCTCTAAATTCTCTGAGGATACAGAGAGGTTTTCTTTTTTATAACTCCCATGCATTTGACCCATGCTCTCTCCTTTCCAATGCAGCAGAGCTGTCATTTGCAGCTGCCTGGGTTGTCTAGTATACAAAGTAAGGGGTCACCTTTTACATAGATACACTGCTCATCTTGTAAAAACTATTATATAGCAGACCTAGTCTATTTCCTGGACTCTTCACTTTGCTGCAAAGTAGTGTGCCTTGACTCTTCTTGATAGCAATCCAAGGAAATTGAAAACAAAATGATTTGTATAGGGTTGTAACCCATTTCTAGTCATTGTGGGGAGTCAGAGGCAAGAGTCAGGGCAATCAGTATACTGAGGCAAAACTACATTATAAAAGACTGTGTCAAAGCACTGAGGCTGAGGCTTCGAACTGTCCATCACCCCTACTCTCTCTTTTTGTTCATCCCACACCTATTCTGTGATGCTCATAACCAATAGCACTTAGATATGGCCATAGGACAAAGGAATGTGAGCTCAAATCATATGTGTCCTTT
Source organism: Montemys delectorum (assembly GCA_019843815.1). Lineage (NCBI taxonomy): Eukaryota > Metazoa > Chordata > Mammalia > Rodentia > Muridae > Montemys > Montemys delectorum. Next base: position 13,919 of record JADRCD010204280.1, on the reverse strand, counting down.
CCAAGATGAACTATGAAGGAATGAGACAAACTTGTATTTTAGAATAATAGTAGTATTTGGTCTCTGACTTGGGTTACTGGCACTTAGATCTGGGGACAGTGAGATAGCTCATCGGAGTAAAGGCATTTGCCACCAAGCCAGAGTTTGACCCTCAGAACTCGTATGTTTGAAGGAGAGTACTGACTCCCACAAGTTATCCTCTAACTACCTCATGCATACCATACCCACACACTAAATACCTGTATGCATACATATATACAGACATACATATAAAACCTTGAAATCATCACACTTAAGGGCCTGTCTCTTTTATGTTAATGGGATCACCAAGATGAGAAGACCCTGCATGGATAGGTCTGGGACAAGGTACAGTTTGATTAAGATGAGGGGTTGAAGTTGGAACCTATCTTGGGGCCTTAGGCAGGGACAGGAGATGAGAGGTTTTGGTGATCTCTAATAGCCAATCAGCTCACCATTTATGCCAAAGGCCTCCATCAGCATCCCTAAAGACAGTATTCAGCAACCCTTTATTTGAAAAGTGACATAGAAGCCACTCCCCTCCTTCCTACTATGCCCTGACCTGTGAAGTCTTTCCTGTGTTAGTTCCTAAGGTCATGGATGAGAGATAGGCAATGAAAGCCTTTCCTGATTTCTGTGAGAGATTCCACTGAATTACCAAACCTGAAGGAGACATGGAAACCATTTATAGCCAGGCAGTCAGAAGTTCAGGTGGCAACCCACAGCTCGGAGATGGAGTCTGAAGTGGGGTCAGCCCTCTGTGTTATCCTGTTGGACTCATGCTGTGACCTTGGAAAAGACACCACAGCTGCTCATTAATGCACCCTTGGGATGAATTGTGTAGCACTAAGGCCTATAAGAAGCTGAAACCTGAAGCACTAGGTCCTGTGACCCTAAATGGTTGATATGTAACAGTTACCCACCAGGAATAGTTGCCTTAGATTTTTAAATGAGGAAGAAATTTCTTTTCATTCGGTTAAATCATTCAGCTTAAGAATTTGTTTGCTATAGAATATACTTAAAAATAAAATGTAGAGTGCATTAATTGAACCAATGTGTGGCATTGTTAGATAGCTCGCCAGGCATTAGCAAGATTTGAGATCATTGAGGGTGGGCTCCTCATTCACAGTAAGCCTTTGGTTCCATCTCTTCTATGTTTAGTAACAGCAACTTTAATACAGAAAAGGTGTCACAACTGCCCTCCATAGTCCTTGAAATGCCATGTGAAAGTAGGGAGATAGCGCTACAACTGCCCTTAAGATTTCAAATACTGGAAGGAAGGGAAGAAGGTGGAGGTAAAGAAAGGATATTTTGTCCTGCTAACACGTGACTGTTTTAGCTCAGTATGGCAATGCAGACATGTAGTTCCAAGCACTTAGATGGCAGAGACAGAAAGATAGTTGCAAATTTAGGGCCATCTGGTTGAGAAATGTTCAGACTAGTTTTTCTTTAATTCTTCTTTATCTGCACTGTTACATGCTTTTTAATTTAAAAAAAAATGAGATCTGAGTTGTACCCCTAGCACTGGGTGAAGATGTGACTGTTTATCTAAGCTACTCAGAAAGTGTAAGGTTGTAGACATACTCTAGCCACTTCCCTGAAAAGTTAATTCAATGAGCCTGTCAATCACCTGGACAGGGGACACCCTTTAAAAGTTAGAACGTCAAGAAAAGAACCACATGAAGACATATTGAGAATATGGGAAGAATGCCCACAGCCTTGATGTACTTGTGGACAGCAGAAGCCCATCTCTTAGTAGAGTTGCTAGCAGACCTCCTCTGCTATGCCTGCCTTCTTTCTGAATTGTAAATTCTCTGTCTCTGTCTCTGTGTCTCTGTCTCTGTGTCTCTGTCTCTGTCTCTCTCTGTCTGTCTCTGTCTCTGTCTCTCTCTCTCTCTCTCTCTCTCTCTCTCTCTCTCTCTCTCTCTCT
>JADRCD010204280.1:0-11961 GCA_019843815.1 Montemys delectorum | reverse complement strand
TCTCTCTCTCTCTCTCTCTCTCTCTCTCTCTCTCTCTCTCTCTCTCTCTCTCTCTCTGTCTCTCTCTCTCCTTTTCAGACGTGGGTTCAAATCCTAAACCTGCTTGCCCTGATACTCTGGACATTTTGGCTCACTCTCTGAAGATGGCCTTCCCCTCATGTCACCACATGCAGCTGTTCACAGATGTCCACTGCTGAAACTATTCATTTTACTGACATCTATCTCAGAAAGCACAAATTTCTCTCTCTCTCTCCCTCCTCTAGATCTCTAGCTTTCCAGCCTTGTAGTTTTCTCCATTTCTAATAAAGTTATTCTAAATTTTTCATCTGAGCCCATTTTGAAATTCTTTACTCTGCAAGCCTAAGAACCCAGAAAAGAAACTCTGTGTTTCTCAGTAGTAGCATGACCCTCTCTTCCTGTTCTTTCTTGAGAACAACCAGAAAATTCTTCAAGAGTATTAATAATCCTCTTAGGGGTCACTCTCAGAGCCCTCCCAACCCTCTTAAGGTTTCCACATCAACCTCCAGCACTGTCACACTAAAGGCCAGCCAAGCTCCTAGCTCACAAACCTTAAGGAGACACATTTAAAGGATATTGAAAGCATACAAGAGGGTGTTTGCAATACCCTCACTAAGATCAACTCTCCCTATCAAATGTGCCGAATGCTGATCCAAGCCAAGATGTCCCTTAACATTTCTGCTAAATGTGGCATATTTGCCAAGTCATATTACTCAAGTTTGGTCACAACAAGACACTAGATGCACCAAAGCAGACAGACATACTGCAGAATAACTGGTCTGTCACCTTTTAAAGGCATGAATTTTAAAGATGGTGGGACTGTTCCAATGTAAAGTAGAAAAAAAAAAAAGAGAGGTGGCTCCTATTATAGTCTTGCAATTCTAAGGTAGAACTTTTTTTTTTTTTTTTTTTTTTTTGGTTTTTCGAGACAAGGTTTCACCTTTTGTTGTAAGGGACATTATTGGGTGGTACTGGGGAAATTGGCAGGAGAAAACAAAGAGGAACTATGCAAAATTCCTGGGAGAAAGCTTAGCTATCAGACTCACTGAAGTTGACTGAGAAGAGCATTAAAAACAAAAGAACCTACTCCTAAGGAAAGATATGTGAGATAAGTATTTAGTTGTGAGCCTAAGATCTTCTTATGGATCCATAAAGGGAGGGGCATTGGTATTTATGGATATGCACATGCCATGGCCCATGGGTGGAGGTCAGAAGACTTCTTTTGAGAGTTGGTTCTCTTATTCTACTGTGTGGGCTTGGGGAATTGAACCCAGGTCCTCAGGTTTGGCAGCAAGCACTTTTATCCATTGAGCCACCTTGTTAGTCTTTTTTCTTCATTTGAGATTATTTATTCAGATCATTTACTTGGTTTTTGTTTGTTTGTTTGTTTGTCTTTCACTGTTGAATTGTTTGTATTCCATCGATAGTTTATCATCTCGTCTTCTGAGGAGGAGCTTACAATATTCCCTCCCAATCTGTTGGCTGTCTCTGCTATCATGGTTGTTTCCTTGGCTGTACAGAAGCGCTTTAATTGATGTAATCTCACTTGTCCCTTTTGGGGTTTGGTGTCCGTGCTTTTTGGGGGGCTTATCCAGGAAATCCCATACCAGTGTCCTGAAGCATCGTCACTATGTTTATTTGTCTAGTTTCATGGTTTCAGGTCTTACATTTATTTGAGTCTTTGTTCAATTTTGAATTGATTTTTGTAACTGAGAGATTGGAGTCCCATTTCCTTGTTCTGTGTAAGTATATCTAGTGTTTCCAGCTGTGCTTATTTTTAAAACTCAGACTTTAGCCACTAAGATAGAGGCAGGAAAGCAGCAGGCACATTTCAGCACATCGGGTGTTTGTGCTGACAGAAATGTGGAATCAGGTTGTTGGAGCCCTGGCAGATGTAGTAGAATTTGTATTATCTGTCTCATTGCATTACATTGGAGTTTATAAAAAATTTCTGTCATAAAAATCAAATGATATTATATTATTATATTATTCATAAATATTTATCTTATATTTTAGTTTCCAGAGAACATATTTTATTAATTTATTTTGACAATTAAAACTATTAAATATTATCAATCATTTAAAAAATATTACAAATATGTTTTGTCATGAGAAGTGAAAGATAAATATTGCAATGTATGGTTAAAAACACAGTGAACTCTGTGAGCAGGAAACAGAATTATCTGTTAGGGAAACAAAATATGTTTCCTGCCATCTGTCTGGATAAATGAAAGAATTGTAAAGTAAAACAACTGAAAGAGAAATGAAAACCAAAGATCCTTGTAGGTCCTGGGGAGAGGAATATAATTGTTCAGCTCTAAGTGCTTCCCTTAAAATGGAGAAAATTTTAAGTATGAACCTCACAGTTATGCTTGAACTAAAAGTAGTATTAACTGTTCCATGTTGTTTATAATATATCTAGGGGTATACATTACCAGGACACACAGCAAGAAACTTGTTTAGCAACTTGTTAGTTGTCTGCATGCGATAGCCCATCCTCCATCCAGCTGTGCTGGCATATTCACGCCATGACAACTCATTCAACACTAAAGTATGTGTTTGTTTACATGGTAGGCATGGGCAGACAGACGGGCACACACACACACACACACACACACACACACACACACACACACTCATAACAGCCCAAAGTGTATCAGTGTATATGTACCACTAGAGTCTATGGACACTGGAATGCCCCCATGAATCAATCTGCATGCAGTGTAATATGGATATTATTACATTGTGGACAACATATGAATCAGGTCTTGTAACCTGATAGCTCTTCAGCACTGTGGAGGACTCAGCCTTACATACCATGACAGCCACTCATCTGCTGCAACAACCCAGAGAACATCAGAAGACACATGTAATGACAACTATCTGTGCTGGTCCAGAATCTAGGAGCCTGGATGCTCTCTGACAATCATCTGCGTGAGCTGTAGCTGCTCACTATCTGCTAAAATAGCTTTCTATGAGCCACAGTAAGTAGACTGGTATTGGCAGAGACATTTTACACTACTCTGCATCTGCCTGACAGTCTAGTACATACTGAACAGCAGACCAGAATGCAGAATGAAGGCCCAGAATGTGTTAGTTTGCTTGTGTTCTAACAGTCTAGAACCCTGCATGCTCCTTTACAGCCACTGAATTCTCAATTCTACAACCATCGAACATAAGCTGTTCGGTGTACGCTGTCTGCGTCAGATATGGACAATGACTGTCCAGTATTTGGAAGCTTGCCTGTACTAGAACTGTCAACATGTGCATCTTTATCAAGCCCTTCCTTCTAGGGATGTGGTGCAGGGTGGTGTATGTATGTATGTAGGTTCTCCGTATCTTGGTCTCACGGTATTTCTATCAGTGTGCTGACATATGCTTTGATTGCTTGCTTTCTGCTCCCATTTCCTTCAAGCTGTTACGTTTCATCAGCACCCACCCTCCTCCCCTCCTCATTCCAGAGGGCAGCAACAACCTACTGGCCATCTACAGCTTAAATTCCACAAAGACAAACGAAAAACGAGCAACACCAGCCATAAACCCACTAAGAGGAAATGGGAAATGCAAAGAAGCGCGTGCGCACACACATGCACGCGCACACACACTCACACACATGCACACACGCACATACGCGCACGCACACACATGCAATGCACACACACATGTACACACATGCACACACACATACACGCACACACATGCACACACCCAGATAAATAATAAATAAGTAATGAAAAGTAAACAACAAAGCCCCTGCTACACACCAGCCTAGGCTCACTGTCCTCAGCACCTATCATTCTCCCAAGTTTTCTTCCTGGCCCCTTTGGATGTTACTCCTTGGTGCCATCCGGAAATAAAGCCTGACAGCCCTGTTATCTGTCCTTCAAGGGTGAGGGTCCACATGGTTTCCATTCACTCTTATCTTGTATCTTGATGTCTGACAGTCAGAAAAATAGCATGACAGCAACCAAAAAAAAACTAAAAACAAACAAACAAACAAATCTCATACTAAATATACAGTGCCATGTGAGCCATTTTAAAGTATTTTAATCCAGCCTAACTTCTTCACTATTTTGGAGGTGTGATGCAATAGAATCTCGTGTAGCCCAGGCTGGCCTCAAACTTAGGATGGGACTGGCTTTGAACTACTGGCCATCCTGGCTTACCAGCATAGTATCTTGTAATAAGTGAAACCTATCTCAACCCCGGGTTCAAAAGGGAAAATTTCTTTACCCAAAGCAAGGGATAATATAAAGATATGTGTGATTTTCAGTATTTTCTTTCTTACTTACTTACTCATTTACTGTATTATTTATTTGGTTGTTTGGTTTTGTTTTACATTTTTAGGATAGCCCAGACAGGGCTGAACTAGGTCCCCAGCCTCCACTTCCTGAGTGCTAAGATGGCAGACATGTGTCACCCATGTGGCCACTGGTTTTATTATTATTATTTACCATTATGGTCAGCACTGGGAACCGAACCCTGGCCATGGTGTTGGTAGCACTGACACCACTCAGTGCCTTCCTAGCTGTTTCTGTTTTTCACTTTGAGACATGGTCTCACTAGATTGTCCACATTGCTCTGAAAGTCACAGTATTGCTCAGGCAGGCCGGGAATTTGCCATCTTCCTTAGCTTCCCAAGAAAGTGTAATTATAGGCATGGTGCCACCATGCCCAGCTTTTATTAAATTTTAATAAGAGAAAACTGAGTAGTTATGCCTACTCGAAATCATGAAAATCAGGGTTGTTTTGTTTTGCTTTTCTAAGCTTCCTACCTTTTGGAAGACATTATTATTTACAAGTATTTTGTATAACCAGATTATTTTCTTAAATGTAATGAAAGAAGAGCCAGCATATTATAATCAAAGGTTCATATTTTAATGAGGTCCATACCCTATGAGGACCCTCTGAATTGTCAATCCATCATTTCTGCCATTTGAATGAGAACCATAAACTGCTATGGAGCCAAGAATCATTTTGAATTCCTCATCTGCCTGCCTCTACCTGGATGCTGAAATTTCAGGCAAGTGCCACTAAAAGTCAAATCTGGGGGTTTTCTGAATGCTAGGTGGGCCAGCATTCTACCCACTGCCTTGTTTCTAAATTTGTAGTAAGGAAATGGATAATGTCCATCTCAGAGCATTGTAAGAGTGAGATGAGATACATCGTTGTCATCAATAAGTATTTACCTGGTATGGGACAGTAACTGAGCAAGAGAGATTCCCATCATCACAAAATTAGTGATTCTAGCAAATTGCAGAGTGCAACAGAGTGTGATAGAGATGAGAGGCAGGCTAAGGGAGATCAGGGGCAGGCTAAGGGAGGTGAGGCAGTATCTGGAGAAGGCACATCTAGTAGGATAATATTGAAGGAAACTTTCAGTTTGCTCAAGGAATGACAAGGAAGCCAGTGTGTGACTGAATCTGTACCATTCATAGATACAGTCAGAGGGTGGCAGAGACCCAGGTCACACAGGACATTATCCATCATGGAAAGAATCATGGCTTTACTTGTAGTGGGATGAAATAGCACTGGGTAGTTTTGAGCAGAGGAGGCCATGATCTCATTTCAATTTCAAAAGGTTTGCTGTCTTGGCCAGAATTAAGAATGAGTAGTAGAGCGAGGCTGTGATGGCAGGGAAGCCATTTAGAAAGCATCCAGGTAGGCAAGAGTCGTGAAAGCGGATATGAAGAGAGAAGCTGCTCGTGTTCTAGAACTACCTAGAATGTGGATGCTGTGGGTTTATTTATTAGTACATCGGTATGAAATGTGACAGGGGATCATTTTTGGCTTCAGTGTTTATGACTTGAGCCACAAATTAGAAGGGTGCCGGGCTGGGATGTTCTTTATGCATATGGAGCAGGTAGGATTGTGCAAGAAGCCTCAGCTTGGTCTGGATGAATTTCAGAAGCTAAGTTAGCATTTGAGGACAGATATTTAAAACAAAACAAAACAAAAAACCAAACAACTCAGGCGGTCTGGCAAGTGTGAACTAGAGACATAAAATTAAGAGTTATTATTCTATGGATGGCATTTAAAGCCACAAAAGAGGTCTTAAAGGGAGTGACCATAAACAGAGAATTCCAAAGTCCATGGGCTGAGCTCCTCCCGCAGCTCAGAAATCAGGAGAGAGGAGAGCTCCTGAGACATGTTCAGTGGACAGGGAGAAACCAGGAGAGAGGAAAGTGGTATTGGAACCCAAGTGTTCAACAGTACTGATTGGCCAAGTAACATGAGGATATAGAATTTAACATTGGCTCAAAGGAATTTAAATATGGAATTCAGTACTGGGTTAGTTATTAGGTTTCACAATTCCAAGGTCGTTATTGATCTGAAAAGAGTAATTTTGGTGGAGTGCTTGGGCAACATCTGACAATGGAAGGGAAGAACCACCTGCATGTGGCTAGTATGCCAACTGCTCTCAGGAAGTTTCATGCAGAGAGCAGAAAATGCATAGTATTGGAGACAGAAGTTGACTTATGAAAGCTTTTGTTTTTCATTTTTAGTGGGAAAACAGTATAGTGTGTTCACGGGCTGAAAAGGATGCTTCAGTAGAGAGAAGCTATTCTTTGAAAATGGAAACATGAGAATTACTAGATTCTTGTCTTTGAATACAGCAAGGAGTGGGATGCAGCACCTGAGAGGTTCCCTAAGCTCCCCTAGTCCAGACTCCCCACATCTGGTTATTAGCAACTCTTCCCCATTCACAGCCAGTGATGTCAGAGAAGTAGCTGGGAACAGGCCAAGCTGGTATAATTTATACCATATAAATCAGCAAAGGGTATAATCTAAACTTGTTTTCTTTTTTAACCCCAGGAAAGAAGAGTGTGAAATACTTAGTTACCTGAAGTAGTCACAGAATGCAGAGTCTGACAAACAGAGATGTGTAGGTAATATGCTTGTCCCAGAGACTATCTCCATTGGCTGATGACCATGTCTTCTTTCTTATACAGTGTACCAGGATCAGTGGGCCCACGGAGCTGCAAAAGCATCTCCTGCAGGACCAAATTGAGGACTCCCTGAGAGACCAAGGATTGCTGGTGCAGACAATGCTCTAGCCCTCACCCCCCAAGGCAGTAGGGTTGGGCAGGGAGTGATCCAGAGCACAGGCAGGGATTCAGTTATATTACATTGTCTCCAGCTGCATCCGTGCGCTCAGGCGTTAGACCACAGCATTATGTTTTCTGAAGACAACTTTTATGACTGGACCAAGTCTTTAGAATCATCAATTCACATACTTACATAGCTTGTGAATAGTTAACATTTATCAAGTAGCTATTAGGTGAAATAAATACATTAGAAAGAAACAATGATCAAAATATTTTAGTGGATATTATAAAGGATCAAAGGTTAATCTTAGAGAAATGGGTTAAATTGTATACTTTTAAGTTAAAAATGATTGAGTTTTATTATGTTTTGTTGAGAAAGTCTTACTGTGTAGCCCAGACTATCCTGAAACTTATGATTCCCCTGCCTCAACCTCCCAAGAAATGGAATTATGGGTATTCACCTTCACATTTGGCTATAAATGATCATTTTAAAAACAAATAAGCATGTGCCTGTGGCATAAACGTATAAAATAAATCAGTAGTCAAAACAATTATAGAAGCACTAAATCTGATACACACACACACACACACACACACACACACACACACACATAATGACTTTGTGAGAAATAAGCCTAGAATAAGCATCTCTTATTAACATGACCCCTCCTACCCACAGTTTACTGAAAATCAAGTTCTTTCCAGTTTGAAACTAGGAACTATGGAAGAAGGCTAGGAATCAGAATAAAATTTCCTAGCAACTGGTTTCTAATTTTTATCTCATTGGCTTGTCTCTAGTATTAGAAAAATACTGTGACTCCTCTCTGGTTTGTTTGCTTGCTTGCTTGCTTGCTTGCTTGCTTGCTTGTTTTAATCATGACTATTTTTAATCAAGGTTATCCTCAGCTTCCTAGTGAGTTTTAAGGCAGCCTAGGCTACCCGAGACTGTCTTTAAAAATAAAACAACTCTCCTCAAAACAACATACACAAATCCAATATGTTTACCTTGTATAAACCAAGGAAATAACCAAGTTCCTCCTGCCCTCGGGTATCTATTCTTTCATGTCTTCTCATAGTCGTTGGGCCTACCACTTCATAGTTAACTATTTATTTGTGTCTGGAGGAGACTTATGTACAGCATATCACAACAGCAGTGCGAAGTTCAAAAAAACCTATGGGAATTGACATCTCTCCTTTCATCCTATGGATCATGGGGATTAAACTTAAGTTGTCTGGCTAGCTTGCCAAGCATCTCTACCCATCAGACCATCTTGCCTGCCCAGCAATTATAATTTTTATATGCACTACTGTGATGGATTGAATGAGAATCAAACCCATAGGCCCATATATTTGAATGTTTGATCACTAGTTGGTGGAACTGTTTAGGAAGGATTAGGAGATACGGCCTTTTGGAGGAGGTATGTTGCTAGGGGTGGGTCTCTCTGGCAGGTTCTTTTTGATCAGATGTAAGCTCTTAGCTATGGTTCCAGTGTCATGCCTGCCTCCTTGCCTGTTGCCATGATAATCATGGATGATCACGGCTGGACTCACCCTCTGAAACTGTAAGCAAGGCCCCAATAAACTTTTTTTTTCTGTAAGTTGTCTTGGTCATTATGCTTGTTATGGCAATAGAAAAGGTAACTAAGACAAGTTACTGTTGAGCAGTCTTCTGTTCTGACCTTATAATTCCTTTATTTTTTTCCCTGAGATGTGATTAGATGATATTCTTTCTTGAATTCAACAACTGTGCCGAGGAGATGGCTCTGTTGGTAAAATGAATGCCACATGGACAGACATGAGAACTGGCACCGCTATAAGAAGCTGAGCATGGTAACATACAGCTATAACCAAAGTTCTGTGGCTGAGGATTAAAACCATCAGAGCCCTCAATCATGTTAGCCAGCCAGCCTAGATGAATTAGGATCCCCAGATTCAATGAGAGATTAAATAAAAGAAAAAAGTTGAGAGTCATCAAGGAGAATACAGATGTGAACTCTGGTCTCTACATGCATACATGTGCATAACCATGTATATGTGTGTACATGTACACACCACATGAACACAGTTGTACACAAGAGAAGGAGAATTTAGTAACTTTGTCTTTCCCATTAACGTACAATAATGTTTAATAGAAATGAGTGCATATACAAAGATGTAACAGATAACAGTGAAATGGAACTAATATATCTTTACTAATAATGGAATGGCTATATTCATGCTAATGTATCTACTCAGTGGGATATGCTAGAGCCTAATAAGTATTTTCCAGGAAATTAGAACAGTCTGTTTTAAGGGCTACATCTTAGTACTTGGACAAATTTATAGTCTCACATTTCTGCAAAATGCACAGATTCTCTCTGACTTAATTAATTCAAGAAAATGATTTCATGCTCATGGAGGTCACACACAACTCTAGTAGATTTCGGAAGCGCTGCAAATATTATCTCAATTAAACTGTACATAATCTCCTAAACCTCAAAACCAACTCTTTTGTGCCTGTTGCTCCTTCAGCTTTGCTGAGTTTTGCTGCCTGTATAATCTCCAGTTCTTTTCTCACTGGATTTCGGCAACCGCAGGCCAGCTCTTTCTGATTTTTTGCAGAGCTAGTGTTCCTGCCCAGGCTCTGTGCACAGGTGCAATTGATTTGGGTGCTCCTTGCTTTACACTTGTAAATAAAGATTCCCAGTCCTACTGTGCACTACACATGCAGGAGTCATACATGGAATTCTAACTACACAGGCTTCTAACTTGCATTCAGGGGAATGGAGGGAAAACAGTCTCTGTGTCCTTCTTACAGAAAGGGATGCCAGGGGCCAGGCAGTGGTGGTGCACGCCTTTAATCCCAGCACTTGGGAAGCAGAGGCAGGTGGATTTCTGAGTTTGAGGCCAGCCTGGTCTACAGAGTGAGTTCCAGGACAGCCAGGGCTACACAGAGAAACCCTGTCTCGAAAAACCAAAAAAGAAAAAGAAGAAAAAAAAAGAAGAAAAAAGAGAAAGGGATGCCAGGAAATCATGTTAGAATGTATAGCTTCAGGGATGGAATACTAATGGCTATTCATGAGATTGACAGCCTCAGAGTCAATCTGTCCTGGAATAATGACAGAGACTGTGAACAAGGGCTCACCTGGCCCAGGCTTCTCCCTGGGTTGATCTCAGAAACGACTGAGACCCCTATATAAGTCCACCAGAGTCAGCAGGAAGCTTGCAGACCCTTCTTTGCTATGAGCTTGCCTCTGGAATACAAATTACAATATAGTTGGCAGCTCTATATCTGGGTAATACTGAAAATATAAAAATAAATGCTTAACTCTGGCAAAGCAAAGAAAGAAGGTGTTGCCTTATATAACAATATTTAGCTCGTTCATTTAATGTCTGAAAGGAAATTTGTCCCTCTTCTGGGCTGAGGAAAGACTTCATTCTCTTACAGTTACAGACCTAACGTTGATTGTTTTCCTCATCTCTTCTACAGAATACCTGTCAGAAGCAACTTAAGGGCTGAAAAGTTTAATGTGGCTCACAGTTATTGTTCATCATGTCAGGGGAACTATAGAGGAGTTCATGGAGGCAGGGGCATGAAGAAACATCTCATGTCTCTATGTATTAGGAAGCAGAGAGCTCCAGGCAGAGTTAGGCTTGGGTTATAACCATCAAAGACTTGCCCAGGGTTATTGACCTCCAAAAGGCATACCTCTAGCCCTAAAGTTTCACAACCTCACAAAGCAGCACCCCCAGCTTAAGGAGCAGGTGTTCTCACACAGGTCTTAGGGTAAGGCATAGCTTAGTTGGTAGAGTAGTTTGTTTAGCACACACTAAGTCTGTGGGTTCTATTGGGAGGTGGATGCAGGAGTATCTGATGTTCAAGGTCAACTGGTGTTGCGGGAAATATTAAAAAGAACTCCAAGTTCCAGTGCTTCACCCAGCTACTCTCAGCCCCAGCGGTACTCTCTGACTCAGAGCTCCAAAATCTCCAGCCCCATGCTTCAAAGGCCCCCCACCCTGGCCTTTGTGGTGCACATCTGGCAAACCCATGCTCTGCTCCCATACCTTTCTCTCACGAACCCAGTTGAACCACTGTGTGAAGGAAAATGCCACACAAACTTAGTAGCTGGGTGCAACAACTAGAATCCTAATCTTGTAAGCCATACTAAATCTAAATCCTCTGGTGGCGACTCCTGGTGGATTCGCCATGTAAGCCAGGAGACACTAGCAGCTGCATCTTGCCCTCTTGCTATCCCTATCCAAAAAGCCTCTAACTCTCCTGCTTCCTCTCTTCATCTGTCCAATGAAGGTTCACCAGAAGTCATCTGAGTACATGAATCTTTCCTTGTTCCAGAAAGCCCCTCCTGGGAAAGTGGAATTAACATCAAAATACAGGCATCACCAGGGCCATCCACAACAAACCAGGGCTATATAAGACTTTGTGTCAAAAAGAATAAAGAAAGAAAAAAATTACATGTGAACAACATGGGTATATTATTTTCATCCACATACCCTAGAGTCTAGTGTAGCCTCTGGCACATGGATGCTTGATACAAACTTGTTGAATGGGCAAAATAATGACCATCCCCCCCCCCCCATTTTCTGTGTCCTAGTCTTTGAGTGCTGTTTTGTCTGGGTCTGGGTCTACTTCTGCACAAAAACGGATGCATTCTTCCCGAGTAGAACATTTCCCATTCCAGGCAGGGTAGTCCAATTTAGCCATCTGATTCTCCACACATCCAGGACATCACCTGCCTCCTGTCTGCTAGGATTAGGTTTGTCTTCATGGCCACAATAAACTATTTTATCACCCCAATCTTCTCAAAATGCCCCAAATGCAAATGTTTTAAATTTTTTATATACATATATATGTGTATCTCATATATATGTATATACATACATGTATACACACAGA